>JADFUC010001076.1:0-147691 GCA_019722365.1 Lithospermum erythrorhizon
AGCGTATTAAAAGCGAATTAACAGTTGATTGTTGTAGATTACATGGCATACCATGGCCTGACATATGGTTTCAACGCCGCGTGGGTCACATGTGGGCTCCCAATACAATGAAATATTAATTAGTGTCTATATCAGCGATGAATCAGCGTGAGTCACAAACACTCTCAGCTGAATGCCATGTCACTGCTGCCCCAGATATCAGCACTATTATTCATTAAAGGTCGCTGATGCTGCTATCTGCTACCAGTTCCCCCAAAAATAAATACAAAAATTGTGGTCATTGACATCTCTGATACTGTAAACATAATTAACATAAATAACAACATGCTCATGAAAAAAATAAAGCAAAAAAGAAATCAATAACTATGTGTCTGGTGTATATGTGCCTTTTCAGTTCTATGATTTTGATTGCTCACTACCAGCGGTGTGATTTTATCTACTGTGCCTGAAAAGGAACAACAGTCGTGCCTGTTTCAAGAACACCATCAATCGCATCACAAAATGAGGTCATTTTGTCCAGCAATTCCAGAAGATTGCCCTACGCAGTGCAGCAACACTATACCACCAGCCTCATGAAATACAGGGCCAAATGTTGCTAATTAGTATGAAACCTTGCTAAATAAATAAATAAAGGGGTAATTGTTAAAGATTTGCAGCCTGCAAGCGTGCAGCGGCAAGAGCAGTTTAGAAGAGCCATTGAAAGGGATGGTCAGGCAGACTGAGGAATGGTTGCTGTGGTGAAGTTCAGCAGGATTAGCTGATGATGCAACATCACTCCAGCCTTCCCACCGTACACAGAGTCGCCATCCGTTTAATCGATTAGCCAGTTGTACTGGTTTTTTACGGCATTTTACTGTTTGTGCAGTAAATATTAAACTGGCTCCAAATACAGAAGTTACTCTAATACAGCAGATCGAAATAAACGACACTGAGCAGTGACGATCGGTTTTCAAATAGCTCGTGCAAACAGCTACCAGCAGGGCTGCCGAAATTGCAGCACAATTACTTCGCCAGAACGCACCAGCGGCTCGTAGGCTCGGTCGCGGCCGTTTGTCATCTTTTCTTTTCAACAGCGCAGTGTCGTTGGTCATTGGTCAGTTGCAGCGCAGCTTGGGCCTCCACCGAAGACGAGAATTACAGCTTGTTGTATTAGTACGACACAGTACGGATACCGCACGAGGGCGCTCGACGCGCAGCCGCATAATTTCGCCATTACAGCAGCGACAGATATCAAATACTTTAATACAGAATGTTGTCGCTTTCTAACAGTTCATCACTTTCTTCGCATACAGTTAGCTTGGGAGCAGCAGTCGCGGCCTCTGCCAGTGAGTACCATTATACTTATCGATTATAAAGCAGCGCAAACGAGTTGCCGATCACGTTATTTTTGCCATCATTTTCATCACACATGTTTTCATTTGATCACTTGATCAAACATGATTTGTGCGTTATTTTTTTCTTCGATACTGCTGATTCACGCGATGTCACGCGTCAGCGTAAAATTAGCGAAACGTCCTTCGAAATTTCCTTCCCATCAAATAAATATTAGTTCACCGGCAATCGTGTTTATTTCTACGCATCACCGCCTTTAACGAGCGCTAAATTTCATTGGCTAAAGGTTACGAAAATACGCGCTGGCGCAGTCACTATCGCCGGTATTCCAGGCTTTCAGCATTGCTGGCCTCTCTACTTCCATAAGAGCGTCGAGACGCCGACGGTGTTGATATCGTTATTTGCAGATTTTACATCGATTTGTTGCAGTTACGGGCGGGAGGCTGTCGCTTACCTTCAAGCTGTAGTATAACGCCAAGCCAGTTTAGCTTGAGCATCGTTAAATACAGACGCATTTATTTGCAGTCATTCAAGATGATCGCTTATGAAATTTGCTGGACGCGAATGGTAAACATTTAGATGGAAATACGCGAGTCAACTTTTTTTTCTCGCAGCCATCAATTGCTCAATACAGGCCACTGGGCTCGTATAACATGAATAGCAGTTGAACGATTCTGGTTTCTGCGTGCACAATCACAGCGGTTATATCGGAATACACAATAAAAGAGGCCATTCTGCCAGTTATCTCTGCTGTTTACAGGCTGGTCACCAGGTCCAAATCTCTACCTAAGCTGCTGCCTTTTTCTCTACTTGCAACAGACCGAGCATTTCAACATCAATCCAGCTGCTCTGTGTCATTCACGCATTTGTTCATTCGGCTTTTTGACAGCCTATAAAATATTAACCTGCATCGAAGCAAAATGGCAGCTTTCTCCATTTGCAAGTATGTTTTCATTACCAGTGAAAGGAATAGCCAAAATGGGATCGGAGCCACATCATGTACTCCATAGATGCCATGCCTCTGTTTTTTCAAAGATGCTGCGAAACTCTTCCAATTCCTCCTTTCTCCGTTGCCCAGTCGAATACTGTGATTCCAAAGTCTTCTACTTTTTCATCCCTAAATGCGCATTACGCATGCAGTACTGAACTTTATCTCTTAAGTCGAACATAGGTGGCCTGACCATTCTTGCTCGCTTAGCTTATTTTTTGAACATCGAACAGAGCCTGATGTTTTCAGCATGGTTCTCTGTTATCGACACAAGAATATATTAATTCCGAACATCACATTAATAGCAGAGGCCATGACGGATTCTGCACATCATGTTCACTAACGCCAACGAGTTGCTCACAGTTCAATACTGTCATATATCCGGTCTCTTATTATTTAACGCACGCATTACCTGGTCAAGCCAACCACATATTTATAAGCATTTACCAACGCCTGTTTTTCGACGAAGTACTTGTAACGACATCGCATTGACCGCCACGGCTTTCACCGGCCGTTTATGGGCTGTCACGCTGCGGTACGGCGACGCGATCTCAGCCTGCGCACGAAGCCGATCGCCTGGGAACGCCATAGCCCGGTTGCACACCATCTGCGCGCCGGGCAGCCATCCACTTAAAACTCGGGCATCCTCGGCATGAAGACGCAGTATTTGCTGTGCGCCATCGCAGTGAGTCCAAGAATCAATACAACAGCGGTGCTCTACGGTAGTCTTCAGCATCATATGAAGGTTCGTTTCAGGAGGTCACGTTCAGCATCACGGTCAAACCATTTCATTTGCCTACGTGATTTACTGTAGTGGTTACTCGATTCAGTGATCGCATTAACACATGCTGGAACAGCCTCTATTCCAATACGTAACACGATTATGTGGAGACCAGCCAATATTTTTCAAAGCATTGTATTACTGGCTCCTGGCCTCCAAAGACCTTCTGGTGTTTATGAATCTTAATACCATTACACATAGCAATGTGTATATACATATAAAACTGCTCCCACCAAGACGACTGTCAGCACATCTTCCTCGACAAGACACTTCATCCACTACAGCCACGCCTCTAGCAGTCAACGTTACCAAAGCCGCCGACGGATACAACAAAGAGACCATTTGATATAATGGTTGTGTCGCTATATCCACCGTAGCAAACTAACATCATCAATAAAACAACATATCAACAATACAAATAGGATCACCGACAAACCAACAAGCACTCAACTTACATTCACAACACATCATGGTTAACGGATGCTCACACCTACCCCATAATACACATAACAGCGAGGAAAGACATTAGAAAGACACGGGCATCTTCCCACGCCACCACTACCTTGGGCTCAGCTGTCAACGCATTTCACGTCCCGACGACACCTGAAACTGGAACGCCGCCTGGGCATTTGTGGCAGTCGCGAAGCCTGGTCGCTACCAAACACACATAACCTACACCAGTATACAAAGCTATTAAGCGCATAACATTAAATAGATCAAATATAAATATCAACATCAACACTATCAAATATTCAGCCCAAACGAGCACAATAATAGCAGCAACCAGGTCGCGGCCGAACATCAGTTGTCTCCCTCACCACACATCCAATCAAGGCTGATTATCACTATCAATACCAAGCATATTACCCGGTCGCTACCACTGTCACGCATACACCAAATCATACCTCGGGTTGCTCATTGTCAAGGCATATCACGCCAAATCTCGTCGAGGTTAACACACAACGCATACACATATCGCCCACTCCACCCCGCAAAGATACACACACCAACACAGCAACACAAGCAACAATCAACACATACACGCCATATTTGAAAAATACAACCACACACCAACATCGTCAATGGCCCATAACATCAATATACATGTTGTCGTTACCGAACAGCAATCATAGTAGCAGGGCGAGCAGCCCACTGATTGTCAGCATCTGCTTCCAGCGTCCACGCCAGATCAGCCAGACTGTTAATTATATTTTCCCCGAGTCATAACATCATCTGCCACTTCAGTCTCAATTGTGCCATTCTATTGACCGTATACTTAGCCCGTCAAATATTTATTATTGATAGAACATGTTAGTCATTATTGCTGAGCCGTCGTATCGATCACCATTATACCAGCAAAACATCAGTTCAATCTTCTGTGTCTGGCCTTTTGGTCAGTCTTCTTGGTTTCAATCTTGTCATTCTAAAGCACGCTGCAGCCTTAACGAGTCAACGAGTACCAATCATTTAATTTTTACGTTACCTCATCATACATTTAACCAGCGATCAGCCCAATAAATACTTCATTCATTGGGTCTGACAGGTCACTCCAGCCTCCAAAAAACCACCAGCCATCATCTCGGTTCTGTCACTATCATCAGACAAAGACTAGTCTTGCACTCCAAAGAACTATGTCCTCACAACAGCCTGTGTCCAGAAAGTCACCAGTCAATTACTGGTCAACATTTTCAAATACTAGCCAATCTATTTTTAATGATGTTTTTATACATTTCTAACTGTCTTCAAAGTCAACAGAAAATATCAGCTTCAATCTTCCTGTCAATCGCTGTAGTTATAAAGAGCGAAATCAACTTTAATAGTTGGCCACAATACCGACCGGCCAGGCCAGTGAAGTGACGCAGACGACGACGAGGAGAGGCGGAAGCAGATTTGTTTGCCTGCTTTCTGCGGTTCTTCCGCAGCTACCACGAAATGGCTGCGAGTGTTCCACATCATACAGTCGCCGGCTCATTCTATTTACACGATACAATGCTGATGCACCGTTACCATTCTCGAGTACACGCCGATTTGCCTTGGCCGCTATCGCTTTTGCTTGTAACACAGAATCTGCATCCGCCTCCAGTGCCACCACGGTTTTTTGGATCTGCTCTTTCCCAGTTTTCTGGCTCGCACGCCACTGCTGAAATGCTACTCTCCACCAAGAGCCGCATCATCGCTCAGACACCAGATGTCACTGTTTACCCAAGCAGTTCCGCATCGCGTGGGGTCCCTCTATCACCACATCTCACCCCACACCTTAGGGCTCCTCGCAGTGCTGGCCCAGCCGGTTTCACCGAGTCAACGGTTGTCTCCTGTAGCGATTTGCTTGGGATCGCTGCACATAATACATGCTGATTCACTTATTTATAGCACGGCCAGTAATGCCATGCCCTCACGGGGAGTGTTTTTGAATTGTCTTTCAACACTTATCAATATAATTGCTTGCTCATTCAATTAAAGTTTTAAAGCCCATTTTCATGGTCTTCTATTCAATGATACCGAAGCCTCCGAAACAACAAAATAAGCGACTTCGAGACCAAGAGGCTTCATGACGCAGTCATCACAGCCAATGAGTAACGCGCCTATACTGGTTGTTTCTGACGAAATAGTCCTTTTGATTAACCATTAAAACGAGCCCTAATTTTTTGATGCCAGCTAGTTAGGCTGCGTTTTTAGTTTCACGTGCCGGAGTCAAGCAACAGGCACACGCCCTTCCTTCTGCACTTCCGCAACGCAGTTTCACATCTATTTGCCAGTCTGGCGGGTCATACACACGGCTAAGATAATCCGGTCGGATAACCAGTCTTCGGAGAAAGATCACACTGGTTCGCTTGAATCTGAATGATATTTCCATTTTGTTCACCCTTTCATTTAAAGACCATTTGTGTATCTGACACCGCCGAATTATTGTAATTCAACAAGACATTCATCGGGGTGTTCTTTACCTAGCTTATCCGAGCTCCTGCAGGCTGGGCTGGAAGTCTTAACTGTCAACTTCCTTCTGCGGCCGCTCGAGAAGGCTCAACGCTGACTTTGCCAGCCTTCGGCCCACCTTCAAGATTTCACTTCTTCTGTCTGCTAAGTCAGCTCATGTAATGACATCAAGCTGGGGCAGTCACCCTATAGCCAGATAATCACGATTTGTCCAGCTTGTTCTGAATTGGCTCTTTCGACATTACAAGCCTGTGAGGCCCAAGCCTTCAGTCCACGCGTGAGTCGCACAAGTATTTTAGTTTGGTGAGGTTTTGAGCTATTGCACAAAGCCTATAATGAGAGCTGTAACATGCCTGAAGAGCCTACGATCGAACCATATTCAGTCAGTGTTCGATTTCGCATTGTCACAGTTGTAGCCTTGGCCGAGCGAAGTTGTGATATTTAAGACGCGATCAGTCGACTTGCAGCCGCCTTCCAGAATGAGACCATAACAAAGAAATGCTTCTTTCTAAAAATCTTCAACTTTTTTCTTAGCCAAGATATATTTGAACTATTAAATTAATGAGTCATCGGTGAAATGTATTTAAAGAGAATTTCCTTCCCGGTAGTATCGTTACATACATCATTACGTATTTATCTTCTTTCCAGCCCCAGTTGAAGCGACCGTCATTTCCAGCAGCATGATTTCAGATGTTAAACGCCTATCACATGCGGGCCTTCAATACGCTTAGTCACTTACGTGACCAAGTCGCACGCAGTTAAAATAGTATTCGTCATTTGATCTATTATTATTTACGCCGATGTCTCGGGTCATTTGCATTCGAATATGGAAACATTCCCAGATGCCGCACATAAATATACTATTTCTCGGTATCGAACAAATACTCACCAACGAAGCGTATAGCCATCACCGAACGCAATGGGCCAGCCGCCAGGCTTAGTTTCACTATCATTCTCGTTGCAGTTTTTTGTCAAATCGACGCCAAATATGTCGCATCTCGCCTGAGTCGTTACCGTTAGGCCTGGCCAACTGCACTTTTTGCCAGATCCCTTGGGGAAAGTGAAGAGCCAATGGTTCAACATTTTGGTCAGACATCACCTCGCTACCACGCATTTATTATTCCACGATTACGCATCATTAGTTAAAAGACGCTTACGCATACGCATTTGTCCAAAGTGGAGCAGTTGCCCATAAGACTATAAGCGGCTTTAAACGACAAGATATGTAAAAATATTTATCTGTCATAATAGGTAATTTAAAATCACATCATGTACCAATATTTCATGTCTAGAACCACGAAATAATTAAATAAGATCAGAGAATCGACGGTAGCACACACATATACTCCCACCCACCATCGGGAGTCGAAATATGCTGCTACCCGCCTCTGATTCTCACCACGCAGTGATTCCTTAAGATACTTAAATAAATGCATTGTAAAGACAAATGAGTTAATTTTATTTATGTGATTTTTAGAATTACCTATTATGACAATTTAATAACTAAAACTATATTGTTTTTACATATCTGCGGTTTAAAGTTATATAGTCCTTATGAATACAACTCTAAAATACTTCCCTCCACTTTGACAAATGCAATATGCATAAGACTTTGTACTAATGATACATAACAAATCATGGAATGATAATAAATACACGTAGTCGAGGCGCAGTAGTACCCACTACCACCACAAAGATATTTCTCGCTGATCAGCTTCACTTTCTAACATACGGTACTAGACACCTGACGCTGCACTCAGATGTAAAATATGTGCGATCTAAGCATAAGTAAAGAAAAGCGAGTAATGAAGTCAAGTAGACCGCGGGTAGGCAATGGAGTAAAAGGCGCTATCAAGCCGCAAAGATCGCTGGTTTAAGCTACTCAACAGAAAATGGATAATTAAATAAATAATGTCTACAACGTAGTCGCTAGTGTAAAACATCATTTCAATTTCAAAAATTGAAAAATGATGGCTATACTTCGATTAGTGAAAGTGGCTGTTTCATTACCGAATAGTATAGTTTATGGTACGGCATCTCGGTTAGAACGGTTCTATATATTGAATACAAATATTGAGACATACAAGAGCAAATAATAAGAGTGAATAAGTCAAATGACTCAACTTCCTATTTGTAGCATTACGTACTGGGTCACAGCGTCGATAAAACGAGCAAGAAATTGCATGTCGATGGAATTTTATATCATCCGATTCGAACCATATGATCAATGCGAATCATGCTTGCTAGGCGCATGACCAAGTCACCTTCACCTGACAAGGCGGCAAACCATTTATCAGGGAATCATACATATCACGATACGCCTAAACGAATACTCGCCGTATGAGGTTACCTGCGCCTATCACTTTCACCGTATTTACTCGCGTAGATATGGTTACGTATATCTACCGAAGCAAGAATGAAGCTGAAAGTTCAAAGAGTTTTAGAAAGAAGTTGAGTAACCAACTCAACAAAACGATTATGGTTCTCCGTCCTGACGGAAATGAGAATACTTTAAGCCATGACTAATCACATCTGTAGAGTGTGGTATCAGATCACAACTCACTCCGCCGGAACACCACAACATAATGTAGGTTCAAAGGAGAAATCGAACACTATTGGATATGGTTCGAATCCATGATTTGTTAATACATCTCGAATTCACCCGCCGCTGGGGATATGCATTATGATCGCTACGCACGAGCCTAAATAAATTCTCAACCAAATTAAATTAAGACCCCACTTGGAGATGTGGCTCGGGGAACCGCCCTGCTAGGTCGATTTAGGATTGGCCGTAGGAATCCTAAAGTCGTATGTTCGAATAAGGACAAATCTTGACCCAAATCTAGGAAATGTTATTTCATTGGTTATCCGGCAGAAACCATGTGGTACATTTTTACCCAAGTACGAAAATAAGATCTTCATTGCACAAGATGACATTTTCTTTGAAAAGGAATACGAAGCCAAGAGATATAGAAGAAGTGAGAATTGAAATCGTTCAAGGTAATAAGGAAGTCAACGCCGAGAATGTAACTCCATTCACCTCGCGAGGCGAGCCCCATATGTAGGAAGTTCAACTCCCGATCCACCTGGAAACCGTGATCGAGCCAACTAAGACTCACACTACCCTTAAGAGATCGGATAGAACCTGTCAAGAACCCGATAGATGGTATGGAATCTTTCTTAATTGAAATGGCAAGCCTTCTTCGTATGGAAGCAAGTCTAATGAAAGAGAAAAGTTAAGTCGATTTAATGTCTTATAGCCATGAAATCCGAGATAGATTCAATGTACCAAAATAATGTTTCGACATTGATGGATCTACTCCGGTGATGCATCTATTGAATGCAAAATGGGTCTTTAAATGAAAATTGGATAAAGATGGAAATGTCCATGTTTGTAAAGTGCTGTATCAGAGCCAAAGGTTTCAAACAGATTCAAGGAATTGATTACGATGAAACCTTCTCCCCAGTTGTGAAGTTTAAATCCATTCGGATTATCTTAGCCATTGATGCCTATTATGATTATGAGATCTGGCAAATGGATGTAAAGACGATTCCTTAACGGAATCTGTGGCGAGACGCCAGAGTATTTACCAACCTCCTGTGCCTTACATGTAAGGAGCTATGTACGCAAGCTACAAAGATCTATTTATGGACTTAAGCAAGCATCCAAAAAGTTAGAATCTTCGCTTTTAATGAAAGTTAATCAAAGAGTTTGGTTTCATCAAGAACAAAATAAGATTCTAGTGTATACAAAGTTGTTGGGGCTGACAAATATCAGATTTAAGGTATCGTATTTAGATGACATATCGAATATGGGGAAACGACATACCTATGCTTGAATCTCAAGTCATGGCTATGTTGGTAAGTTTCTCTTATGAAAGACTTCGAGAAGCCAAGACATCATTGGAATAAAATTCATAGAAATCGACCTAAAAAGCACTGGGGACGAGCCAAAACAATTATATCGATAAAGTGTCAAAAGATTTAAGATGTATAATTCCAAAAAGGAAATCCTCCCACGAGGCATGGCATTACTCTTTAGCCGCTCCGATTGTCCCACAAACGAGGCCGCAAGTGAAAGGCATGAAGCGATGCTTCCTATGCACGCCTATATCCATCAGCGACGTAATGTTACGCATACGCCCAAACGTATCGCACGCCAAGTGTACAAGCCGGGCACAATCATGTCCAAAGCGAAAAGTCATCGACTGCAGTTGAAGGCCACACTTAAGTACTACGGCGACTAAAGATAAGTGTTTCTTGCATAAAGGGATACGAGTTATCGATAGAGGTTGCCACCGATGCTGCCTAAACCGATGTAGAGACGAAAAGTCGATCTCAATCTAGCGTTATGTATTATGCCCCGAACGGTGGTGCAATGTCTTGGTGGAGTAATCAGAGTCGATCGGTGCGTAAGTCGGAGTACATCGCGCCTTCTAAAGCTCGCGGGCGAAGTCACGTGGATCAAGAAATTCGTGAGTGAACTCGAGTAGTTCCTAGCATTTAAGGTCCAAAGGAGTTATATTGTGATTACACTAAAACAATAGCTCAAGCTAAGGAACTAAGATCACATCACGATCCAAGCATGTACTGCAGGCCGAAATAACCCGCTACGCCTAAGTCGATTGAATTCTATCGTATATCGGTCAAAGGGACCCGAGATAGTATAAAATAAATTCGAATAAAATCGATGAACCGAGACTAGTATTATATGAGTAGTAGGTTATGTCACGAGAAATTTTACATTTGGAACTCCTGTCACTGGCATTTAAGTACGGAAAGCTGAGTAAATAAAAACCGTTGGAACCAAACGGCCTTTACATCATCCTAAATATCTTTCTCCAATTAACCCCACTATCTCCTCATACATCACCAAACTCATCCTCATCCTTTCCCTTTCCCTTGGCCGAACTCTCCACTCGAAAAATTTCTTCACTTTCCAATTATTCGTGGCTCAAGACAATTAAAAGTTGATTTTCATCTTCCCCTATCATCTTCTACACATTAAGAGAAAGTTTCTAAACTTTGGGTGATATTTTCTAAGATTTTGTAAGTTTGACTTTGTTGACTTTTGAGGAATTGAGTTTTTAAAGTTCGAAATGGTATAAAAGTATCATTGAAAGTTTAAAGTTACGTGATCGCAGCGATTATAACGATTTGTGTGGGTCGAAATGTATCGATCGAAAGTTAGTTGACTTTTAGGTTGACTTTTCTAAGTTTTTTAAATTGTATTATTAATGTCAGTGACCTTTAACATAGTTCTTTGGAATGTAAGTCGGATATTTTACGTTGATCGCAGAGGATATCAAGTGAGTTACGTTATTCCAAGCTGAGTAAGAATTGGCTTTTGAATTAAAGATTGATTATAACGGATTAATTAGTCGGGAAATCATCATTGACCTGATTAGAATTTGCTAAAGTGTTATGATTGAGGTGTGGACGACGCAAAAAATGGAGAATTTAATGGTTGGAAGTTTTATCGCTCTATTAGTCAGCAAGACACGCGTGGGTAATCTTCCACCTAGAGTCGTTGCTGGAAATTGTAGTCGATGTGCTGGAATTTTAGAGGCTGTTACTAGTTTGGTGTTTAATAATTTATACTGGTATTCATTCAATTAGAGGCCAGGTAATAATCGGATTTAAGGAGAAAATTATATTCTTATGATATATCAATAATGTATAGTTTTCATGGACTAGAATTCTTATACCAAAAGTTTGCCATTTAATCTTTAATCGGGATTTAATAAGTGTAAGATGACGTATTAATCGTGAAGCAAATAATATATATACTGTTTTGGATAGAACGAGCCCGGATTCAAAGACGTGACCACCTAGACATATTCTAGTTGCTTTGACTCGAAGCAAAGACAAATCTCAATTACGTAAACCTTTCATATACTATGATTATATATTCGCATGTGTTTGTTAGCGTGACTATATTGGTATGCATATTGATGTTATGAGATTGTTGTTACCGAGACCGGGACAAGTATGAGATCGCGGCAGTTGTCATGGATTATACCACGCTACGCTGTATGTGATCGCTACAAGTGTGGTCAGGTATCGTCAGACGCTGTCAAAAGCAGTATCTTTTGCAGTTGATTTTAAGGAATGATACGCGGTATATATACATCAGTGGTGAGTAGCCTCTAATAAGAGGCTCATATATTTATTATCATATGAAAACAGGTGATTCGGGAGGCTCATGATATGCATATTGAAAGTGAGTAAATTTCTGCCCAGGGATTGTGGATGTATATATACGCTACAAGCATGCAAGGTCAAAGTGGATGCGTGATTTGGGGAGCCGGATGCAGTGGACGAGGTTTTGACGTTGTACATTTTCCTCGACTAACTCTTTATTGTCAGCGATGCTCATTTGAATGAATATTTGACGCGTGATTGATGGCTACATCGTCTATTTAAGTATATGCTTTTGTATATAATTATGATTATATGTGGTTGGATACTATCTGTGGTATTTGTATTCACTAAGCTTCACAGCTTACTCTCTATTCTCTCAAGGTGCTTATTCCCGCATTTCTAGGAGTCGATCGTCGAGGTCATGGAGAATCTATGACAAGTCACAGATTTAGAAATAAGAAAGGAAAGTACGGGCATGTAAGCCTCGCAGTTTTTCTAATGTCTTTTCATGTTATGTTGTTAGAACTCCTATGTATATTATGGGGTCGCAAAGTACCATACCACATGATTCGCGATGTATCAGGAATACTAAGTCAGTACCGCTGGGTCAGATATTTCAGCTTATCTATATTTGTATTGGTTGATATGTTATTATTTTGGATTGTGGTGTTAGTTTACTACGATTTTAATCAAAAGAAAGATTTTATTATTAATATCAAATGAGGTCTTTATGTTGTATCCATCGACCGGTGACTTTGGCTGCATGCGTCAGTGCCATTTATCTTAACCTTGTGCGACCGACACAAGTGGTTTCAGAGGGAAGTATCATCTTATTCGGAGACATGTATAGTATCGCATAAGGACATGCTCGAGTGGTCTTAGTCTTAGCGGGCAGTTTTTCTTTATATATATATACACATTACTATGTGTACGAAATTTATTCCATTTGCAATATAAAGTTTTCTGCAGAGGTCTTTGAGCAAGTGACTCAAACAAGAAATCTGGGTTTACAAGTTCCTAGAAAAAATGATATCATGTCCATAATCGGTGTTCACTATCGAATAATCATCGATTAGCACGCTAAGGATTGGTTCCGATCAGCTGATCAAGTGAGAATTATTACTCTAGTCAATCACATAGGTATACGGTGTGAAATGGTTTCAACCGTGATATCGACATCGACCTCCACGAGAACTTAGAAGATGTGATATATGTGTGTCTCAAGAAGTTTCTCATGTAACTTATATTTAATGCATTTATTCTTAGACCCGAAAATTCGGTTTCACTTTACATTAGTAATTTAACCCCGTCTCTAAACGTTTCCATAACAACAAGTAGGATTACAAAAGACTCGAAGTTGGTATACTATAAGTGTAGTTGTGAAATCTTGTACACAAGATGGAATTCGTACAACCGGATATAACGGTTTAGATTTCTCGCCTTCGGAGAACGGATACGATTTGTCGTCAAGCTCGGGATTTGAACGAGATCACATCACTTCATACCACCAAGAAAATACGGGCGCAAGAGTTCGCGGACACAAATCTTACCATACCGATCGCTGAAATCGCACGGTGGATCGCGTGTCGATGTAATCGATTAGTAAGTAACGCTTTTAAGCAAGTACTCATCCAAGGGCAAAGCTGAGTGGTTGGAAATATGAGATGTTAAATCTTATAATATGTCCGCTGAATTAGACGGTGACAACCCATTACATTTTTAAATAATAATAAGTTCGATATATGTTAATTCTGGTCGACAATTAATATATTAGGTAACTCGATTGACGTTAGTGGTTAAGGATACATGTATTCATTATTCATAATCTATATATTAATATGATGTTCGGTTAACATAATTAATATGTTGCTATTTCGATCGAGCCTAAGAGGTCACACACAACAACGAAATTGAAACATGATTTAATTATAATTTCCATGTTCAAAATAGAACTCATAAGAGACGAGGCAAAATTCCAATAGTTGGAATTCACCCTTATGTTCGACTAAAATGATAAAGTGGATAAAGTTCCGTAACGTTCTCTTACACCACAATTGGTATGCCTTGATTTTGGATGAAAAAGTAGTAGTTGCCTTTTGGAAACTCTAAAGGCTCGACTCAAGATACTTGAGAAAGTGAAAGCGAAGAGTTTTTCACCACATCACTTCGAAAAGCCCAAGTAGGGGTCAGAAATCTATAGCCATTTAAAACTCGCTCATTCACTTTGGTATTCACTTTTCCTCGGAGAAATAATGAAAGGCAAAGCTCTCCTCCCCCCCCTCCTTAGTCGACTAGTGCGGAGAAACCACTTCGCTTTTCTCGCTCAATCTCGCCTACGCTTAATATTTTATGTGAGCTCTAATAAAGCTCACGAGGATCTCGCTCATACGTCAGCGTGGACTATTTTGCAGACAACCTACGCACTGTTTAGAGTCTCCTCGTATATATTCCTACCGCAAATTCTCAAGAAAGCGTACGCACTTATATATTATTCGTGAGAATCCCCGATTTCAAGGCTTTTATATTATACTGTTATTTTTAATATCGAAACCAAATGTGATTAACTTCATAAGGAATAATAATGCTTTGTCATGTATTCCATTATAGTTACGTGGTCGCACCTTTTAAGTAGAATCATTTGCTTCTTATTATGTTATACAATTTGAAATTGAAAATAGTATTGAGCAAAAGTTAAGTTGATAAACACGTAAGAAAAAAAAGATTTCACATATTTTTTCAAAAATTCTATATTCATCTCATGTTTTTCTAGTTCTCGTGATCAAAGCAAAGATTTCATAAATCAATCCTTCTTGAAATTTAACTACCGTAAATCATCATCCACACTTACAACATTCGCTCCAAAACATAAACTCATCTCTACCCAGCCACATTGCACTCCACTGAGGTAAAGTTTCATTATCTAACCAAATCCACCCATAACCTCTTCCTAATCATCACAGATAAACTTATAAATAAACAATACTTACCATTCCATCCCGCATGCCTCATTAAAAATTCACCTCGGTAATCTTAATAGCGGTAGTGGCACCGTAGTTTGAAAGTTCCTCATTCAATTAAAAAATTGACCTAGGTTCTCAACAATGAGTGATAATTTCTTCACACATATTTTCCCATAATACTTGCATAATAATGTAGAAATTTAGCCCTTCAAAGAATAGGAAGACGCATTGATAGAAATAATGAAGTTTCTAATTTTTATTGCTTGTTGCTCAATTGAATAATAATTTATTTGGCCGTGATTTTGGGTAGGGTTTTCAAGAGGATGATTTTTCTCCACTAGGATAATGTTACCCCTGTAAATTTGGCATGTGACATCCACGTGCTCTCAAAAAGCATGGATCAATAGACGTATCAGAGAAAATAGAAAAAGTAACATTCTTTAAATCATGTGTGATCAAATTGATCAAAATGAAACATGTGTGATCGAATGGTGAACGAAATGAAACATGTGTGATCCATCGTGTCATTAACCCTTTAAAAAAATTACTTTTTTTTTATAATCAACAGGCTAGGTCGGGAATAAACTGCTAGGGCTACCCCTAAGGGAACCTAAGCGGCCAAAAATATTTCTTTAGTACGGGAAGGGTGGTGGATTTGCTAGAACTAGACAAAGACTCACAAAGCATCAAAGTATTTGATACAATAGCCTAACTTGATCACTTCAACACTAACACACACAAATGGTAAGTTTATGCAACCACCACTCAGACACCCATCATTATATGCCCATATATTGATCATATAATACTACAACAAATATGAGGTTCTACGTCTTCAGTGGAATTCGAACACTAGCATAACAACTATTAGTAATTAACACGACACCAAACACTCAATTTTAAAAGAAAAAAAAGATGATAAAACTATTTTTTGATAATTTTCTAATTTTTACGTGGACTTTAAGTGCATTCTGATGTTGAAATTGTTAATCTTGCAATTTCCGAATAGTTATTATACTTAATTAGTATTTTTTTAATTTTAATTTAATTAATCAGCTAACAAAAATTTCTTATTTTATTATAACTGATCGTTTATTTTATCAATGCAATTTTTTGTATTAAATTTTTTTTCTTTTATCTCCTAATATTTTTATTTTTGTTGATTAATATTTTTTTCTCTCTCTTTAAAAATATATTATTATCATAAAAAATTAATTTTGATCTAAATAATCAATTAAATTGAGATGACGACCTACACTATTTATTTTGGTGGGAAGGATAAGAGTGATGTTGCATCATCAATAATGATATGCATAAGTACTCCCCTCCCTCTTTATGAACTTCACCACCTTCTTTCTTTAACCATTTCCTCAATCTATGCCTACAATTTAATCCTTTTTTTTCAATATTAATTGGCTCTTCTAAATTATTTCTCTAGGCCCTTCATTTGCCTACACAACACTTTTCTTGCAAAAAAGGTACCATCTTTCTTCATATTTCTAATTCTACCCCATACATTTGTAACATTTATTTATTTATTTATTTATGTAGGTTTCATATAATTGTAACATTTATTATGTATATATTTCATATGAATTTGTAATTGATTTCCTAACAGATTGAATTGTTGCTGCAAAAAATAAAGTTGTTGATAATTATAGGTGCTGGATAAATGGTATCATTTTTTATTGTTAAATTCTGATTGATTGAATGATTTCTTGAAGCTATTGTTTTGATATTTGTTGTTCCTTTTTTGTTTTACTGAATAAAATCTACCCTTTAATTGAAATAATTGAAACAATCAAAATTCAATTGAATTGGAAACTATCATAAATTTAAAAAGGAATGAAACTTTACATATACACCAATTTTTATAGTTATTGATTTATTTATTTTTTCTTTGTATTTTTTTTCCTTCATAATTTATGTTGTTATTGGTAATTTGCATCTCATTAATTTATTAGTAGACATGGTGGTTATGTTTTTAGTATCAGAATGTCAATGATTACAATTTTTTGTATTTATTTTTTTGGGGGTTCATTTCTATTTTTGTACTTATTTTTTTGGGGGTTCATTTCTACCTAAGATAAAGTTCAGAAATTTCTACGTTCGGATTTGAATGCTCGATTTTTTAATAGATTGTAGGTGCTAGCAGCATCAGCATAACTGATTGCTTGAAATGGATAATAGTGCTGATATCTTGGAACAGCTTGAGGGTGACATGGCATTCAATATTTTGAAGTGTTTGAATGATCCTGCTGATTTAATCCGTGCAACTGGCGTGTCCCGCTTTTGGCATCATTTTGGTGAGCTATAGGACACTAAATTTAATATTTCATTTATGATTAGGATTACATAATGTTACACGACGTTGAAATTATGACATGAGTTGATATTGTTTGTCTTGACATAAATTTGATGTCGTTTTTTCTTGTTCATATGTGTTATGTTATGTAATGTAATCTACAATGTGCTTGTTTTAATTGGATGACCTACCTTTTAAGTGAAATCATGATATTTTTGTATTATGTAGGTTTAACATTCTACCGTTGTGATTGTCGCAACGTTGACATTGATCACTTAAGGGAGAGTAAGAGGGAAGAGAGGGGGCAGGTAAAGGGAGTCGGAGGAGAATCAGTTTGAATTGTTCAAAAAATGGCATCATTGTCTAGTAAATCTTGTGCTATTCGGATGAAATTTTATTGACCCTAGGGTTTTACTTATGTGTCACTATCTAAAATTGGCCAATTGTTGTTTTAAACGAAATATCCTCACTTCTCCCAATCCCGAAGCATAAGAACAAAAAAAGAAAGAAAAAAAGAAATATAGTAAAAGGAAAAAATATCGGTGCCGCCGAAGTTTTTCGCTATAATTTATTTGAAGGAAATATCCTCACCCCTTCGCAGCCCGACACATAACACGAAAGGAAAAAAAGTAAATGGAAAATGTTTCATATATAATGTATGAAACTAGTTTTTGCCGTCGTTTTAAATGGTTTACTTGTTATAGTTGCATATAAAATGTACGGCTAGTATGATATCTGCTTCTCCGAAACTGCCTTTTTATTTCATTTCAAATTAGTTTGGTAAAATTGGTCGATACGAAAAAGTGAAATAATCTCATTTGTGACTTCATATGATTCTATATTCACATCTTTATTCAGGATGTACTACATTATGTTATTATAGATATTATGATCTGTATTTTGATGTATATAAGTTCATATATTCACTGTGCAGCCATCACAAATGGACTTTCTAAGTACCTGTGCTTGAAAAAATTTCCCGAGCTCTCCAGCATTGAATGTATAGCTGAGCCTAACTGTGGATTAACTGATGTTGGCTCTAGCGGAGCTGTTGAATGGGAACAGCAGAAGAGAGAGCACAATGTCTATGCTTCTCTGTTACAAGCTCTTAATACATCCATTCTTTCTCCAATGGATTGTATAGTAAAAGCAATCAGTGCTTCAAGTACGGACAACTATCCTGATGAAAGCATCATAAATACTTTGAATCCAAGAGACAGATACATTAATAGAGGTTCATACTGGTCAAGTAAAGGACAAAGTGATCCTGCGGTTCCAGAGACGCTAATATATAACTTAAGAGCTAACCTTTGCGTTGTTACTGAATTCAGGATTCAACCTTTTGAAGGTAATTCCTTATTTCCTTTTTCTCTCTTTTCATCGTTACTTCTCTATGATTTGCTTGGAATGACTTTTGCTTTCTACAAAAACATTCCTTTAAAAATTGATCTGATACTCAGACCAAGAGTCTCAATATAAAAAATCTCAGAAGTTTAATGCTCGGCTCGGTCCATGGTTAACAGTGTTTGGATGTGGTTGAATTGTTCAGTTCCAAATATATTTATGGAATATCTTATATCTTGTTCTGAATCATTTAATCATAATCTGACCCCCTCTCTCTCTCTCTCTATTATATATATACACCCTCTATTACTTAAGACATTCTAAATTCTTGGATAACTTATGGATGAGAGGATATATTTTCATTGTTCTAGTTATCTCCTGTTTCCCATTCTGTTCGTGTATCTAGGTTTTCAAGCGACCAAGTGTTAAATGGTATTGATGCATATATATACACCCTACCCACTTATCCACTTCCCTAGTGTTTTGGTATGTTATGATGATGGTCATGTGATGGTTGGAGATAAGTAGATGCAGCAGCAATAATATTGGGGGTGGTGGCAAATGATTGGGCTTAATACGGGCAAGGCAGACTAGGATGTAGGGAGTTAAGGTAGACTGGGGAGGGTAAACGGTAACAAAGGCGTACAATCCATCCATTTGTGGTCTTCTAAATTCATTCACTCTAGGCACTGTCTAAACTTGTTAACATGGTCCACTATTATTTTAGACTATGAGAGACTTAAGAAAAGACCATTGAGCTGCAGAAGCCATAGCCAAATGTTGAAGTCTAACAGGTCTCCCTTAATTTGATTTGGAAAGTTGAAAGTCCTTCACATATTTGCAGCCTTAAGAAAAGGGCCCTTAAAGTCCTCTTAACATATTACAAAAAGCCCAAAATTAGGTAGCTCAGATGAGGTCAAACATATACAGTATATGAATGACTCCATTTTTCTTATTGGGTGGCAGTCGGGGTCTTGGATTTTGCTGGTTTACTTATAGTCCATTTATTGTTATTTTGAAATCAGTCAACAGTTGAATTGAAATCGAGCCAATTAGTCTCTGAACTTTTTGCAATTATATACAGTAGATCCAAAAGCACATCCCATGTGCCTGAAAAAAACAAAGAAAAAAAGGTTAGGTATGACTGATTGGTGTAAGATTTAACTGAGTATTTACTTGGAGCTTCCTTTTTATCCATTTTCTTATCTATCATCATCTCTTACTTTTTGTTCCTCTAAATTATGTTATGCATATACAGCATTCTTTCAGCCAGGAAACCCTATATATTCTGCACAATATGCGCGGATACGGATGGGCCATCCAAAATCACCAAATGACTTAGAGAATGATCTCCAGAATGTGCCATTGCAGCAGCCGGCAGATGACAAGTTTGAATGGACATACATCTCACAAGATTTTCCGATGGTTCAGGTAACTATGAGCATACTATCTCTGAAGTATTCAGTGGGAACTGGAAAAAGTGACTGAATTGTATATAAATAATTAATAAGTTGTGAAACGTTACTCTTCTATAAATGGAACGAAGTAGCTCTTTTTTTCCTTTCATAATTATCAAAGAGTTTCACCAGTACATTCTTGTACATTATTGAAGGTCAAAATGCCCAAACAACACTATGATACTCTGCTTCTTTGCATTGATGCTTTTCAATTCCTTTCCACATCTATTCTGGGACTGATACTGTGCAACTTTAATCCGTTTGTAAATGAAATTTTTGGTCACCATGCTTCGATTTCATAACATAAATATGGTACCAGCCAAGAGAGATACTGAGATTAATTTATCGGACTGCATATCAATATTAATATCAAGACTACTAATACTTGTTAATGAACTATTTAGATCGTTAAAACATAAAAGATCTTCTGAATTCCCATGAGATTTTTGGCATGCTGCGGAAAGTACAAAACGTGGTCAGCCATTCTTCTTGTTTGTACTTGCAAGCTGGGTTTCGCAGCATACCTCAAATATCTAGTTACATAGTATTTGTGCTATGTTATTTGTTATTTCTGTTGTATTTGTTCTCCATTCTTTGTTAATTCTGTTGTTGAACATGTAAGGACACAACCACCTGCCTTCTGGTTGCTTTTCATCTCGGTTCTCTATAGTGGTAACCGCTTGAAATGTTCCTCTATGAACAGGAAAATCGCTTGCAAGAGTTCAAACTTCCAGAACCTGTTCTTTGCATTGGTGGGTTTCTGCAGGTTGAATTGTTTGGAAGAGTACAGAGGCAAGAGATGGACTGCTTATTCTACATATGGTTAGTCTATTGACCTTTCTTATTTGACAAAGTTATTTGAAATTGGATATATCCACTGTTAGTGAATATAGACGTTTGACAATTCCCATTATGTGAGAACGGTGAAAGTCTTGTCAATTGCATGCATGACATCTTTTTTTTTTGAACTACGCTTTCTGCAGTGTGGCTCGTGTTCAGGTTATGGGGCGTGCCCTCTCCCCAGCATTTGACGTAGATGTCCTTCCGTCAGGGAAGTTCCAGTTGAAGTATTACCCCGAGGCTCTTCATCAGACATTGCAAAGCACTTCTAGTGGTGAAGGAACTGGGAATACAAGAGTGTTATCTCCGGAAGAGGTCGTATGGGGCCGAGTTGGATTGCTCGAATATCTCATTGGTGGGAATCAACCAGGACACATAGATTGGGCTGAAGAGGATGACAACGGCGATGACGACGACGAAGAAGATGAGAATGATTTAGATGAAGTACTCATGTTATAGTTTGCTATATGTAGAATTTCTTCTTAGAAGGATCTTAAACATGAGTCCTGAGAGTGGTATTTTTAGCAGGATTGTGTTGTGATTTATGAATTTCGCTTGGCTTCAGTTTAAACTGAGATATGTTAGCTAACTCATGTAAAGGATCTTCTGTGCTATTGTTACATACCTTTTTATACAATCATAACCGCACTTGGATCGCCAGTTAAAAATTATGAAGTTTAATTTTCAATGTTAATTAGTTAGTAACTTTGTGGTTTTAGTTGATATATAACTTTGATTTGAACGAAATGATTATTTCATTAGTAAATTATATTAAAATAATAGATTTTGATATATTTTTTTACATAGTATTACATAAAAAAAAAATTAAAAATTTAAAAAATCAACTATCAAAATTTGAAAGTGGACAATCATTTTGGTACGGAAAAATTAAATGGTTAAAATTAACATATGATGAATCTATATAATCTAGTAAGAGTAATTCGGCTTGGTTAAGAGATTCATCTTCAACTTGGAGTTCTTTAATTTGGTTATTTAACCTACAATATTTAGAGTGTGAAATGCTAAACGCTCTCTTTCAAAATTCATTAAATACTGATATAAAAAATATGATTAGATTAATATATCCATACCACTTTTTTATAGATGCACTATTTAAATTGAGTAAATAACTTAAAATAAAATAAAATGATTCTAAAACTATCAATCTTTGAATCGTTTTCGAATTATACGAGACAAATTTTCTGACCACAACTTTCATATGCTCTTTGCATATTCCCTCAAAGAGGATCCTTCAAGTACAATTAACAATCATGGTTGAGCATCAAAAACTTATTATTTTTTATGATAGCTCGAACTAATTTATTCAAGATATTCGATACTTTTTCAAGATTTCTGCATTTTAAATTGGGTAATCTCATGTAAAGCGAATAAATTAATGCTCGGGAGTAATAAATTTCAATAAATACGTACGCTAGTAAGATTTTAATAAACAAATAGGTTAAGGTTAAATCTCACTAATCATATGCTTCGAGATCGAGCATTTCAAAGAATTTTAAGCATCAAGATTTAACAGCTTACGTATCCGAGATGGAATTTACTTTCTATTTATAACAACGACATCTTTGGTTTTATATTCTTCTTTCCTTTTGTATTAAATATTATATGTAGGTTTCTTAATAGTTTTAGGGTCTTCATTGGATTTAGGATATTTTCTATATTTTTTCTTGTAAGATGGTTTTCTCGAATGTGTGTTAGTAAAGGAACTACTCCATTTACAAGTAACATAACAAGTTCCAAAATTAGTACTTATATAATTTTTTTTATAAAATGATCTTAATTCTTTTTTAGTTATCTTTAGTTTCCATTTTAGATGTTTTTGAAGTTTTAGTTCTTGACGGATGTTTAGACCTTGAATTAGACGTTTTAATTTTTCATAAGTAAATTTAAAACACGAAATAGGATTTACATGAACTTCTTTTATTCTATTTCTAACCCTTTTAACTAAGAGAGTGGGTAATCCGGCAAGAAATGTTTCTTTCTAGGAGGTTGGTTATTATCCCTTAAGTAGCACATATATTAATATACCATCGGAGGTGGCTAAGTTTTTACATTTTCACTATGATAATAACTTAGCATTATTGTTGTTTTTACACATATATTATTATTTTGAAATTCTAATTTACTACTTTCACAGATTTGGAATGGTCTAAAATAGGTGGTTGTTTTATTATAATACCATAATCAAAAGGCAAGATGGTTTGTTTTAGTAAGTGTTTTCAAGTCCTGGAAAGTTAGTACCTATTGTATTTAAATATGCATTACTGAAGTTGGCTGATAGGTATTCTACCTTAGTATTGTTAAGATGTCCATCATTCACGCCACTTCAAGCATTCATCACTGTTTCATCTCCATCATTTGTCTTCCTATTAATCGGCATGAATGACAATTGTTGTTGTGATTGATCTAGGGTATTTTTAGTCAAAATAGTAACTTCTTTTAGTGAAATGATTACTCAGCCTTAATTAAACTTCCTAACTATTAATTTGTAAATAGGGCAAAATAGTCATTTCACACATATGTATAAGAGAATGAAGTTATTGACTAAAATACCCCTAATGGAGTTAAATAGCTTTTAACTACTATTTTGACGCCGGGACCAATTCAATCATTTGAATGAATAACACGTTAAAATCGGAGCGGATTTTGAATTCGAAACCCAGCCGAAAAGTCAAATGATTGCTAGCTGCTTTTAACCCTTAAAATAATATCATAATTTTAAAAAGATGTCAATTCAACCTCATTTAGACCATGTTGAGAATACACTTCTAAGAGGCGTAAAATCTCTATTTCTATAATAGTACCATCTTTAAGTTTTCACATCTTCTTTTTACTTGTCTTCGTTATATGTACCATAGAGTTTTTCAAAGGATAATGACTATAGTTTTGCTAGATATATATCAATTGAATAAACTATTGATTGATATAAATCATAGAACTTTTCTTAAATTTTTTCTTTGACATAATTTTTGTAGTGTTGTTTTATCAATTTAAGAATTATTTCAACACATTTAATTTTTATAATATTTTAGTGATCGTTGAGGCTGAAGAAGATGAATACTCATGGTGATTAGTTTGTTTGTAAATAGATTTTTAAATTCTCGTAGTATGATCAACAGCCTAAAATAAACTGATTTGAATATTAAAGATAGAGTACCTATGTTGGATAGTGGGAATATTATCAATATATGAAACTTGAGAGACTCTTCCACGATCTATGGTGGGGTTACTCAGACTTATCGCCTCTCTTTAAACCCAATTTTTTCTCTCAACAAGAGTTTTACGCTTCCATCATTATATCAGCATAGCTTCCTTTAACCTAATATTAAGAGAAGATAGATAGTCATGATCTTTGACGCGGGCCCTCTGCTGAACTAAGAGATATGATCTCGTAAAACGCCTGGCCAACAATTCTGGGGACGATTTAACCGATTTAAACATTCAACACTATAAGTTCAATATATATTAATTATTGATAATTAATATTTAGGATTTACTGCACGATATTGGCATTTTTATTACTATTAGTATTCAGCCATAATCTATATTAAAGTAATAGTCGGTTAATATTACTTGCTAATATATCGCTTTTTGTCGATCCTGCCCAAGATAATACACACAAACAAAGAACCGAACTAATAATATCAGATCATAACTTTGGGTTAAAATGAACCATGAAAAATGGGGTAAAATTTCAATTCCTCGAACCTTACTGAGCGCCAAGGATCGAGTGGTAGTGCTGGCCCTAGAACCTTCCTTTTAGTCTCTTAAATTTTAGGACGAGACAGGTTTCTAACGCTCCACCACCTCCTGAAAGGCTTCACATTCTAGAATGTTCTTACACCTCATATAAAGCACTACTCTATATGAATTATTTTGCTCATTCTTCTGGCTTTTGGAAGAAAGAAAATTCTCTCCTCTCCACCTAGCTAGTTTTGCCGCCTCAGAAAGAGAAAATTTTCTTCCTCTCTCGTTTTGCCACTTAATCGTTTTTAAGAAAACGCACGAGTGAGTCATGAGATAATTATTTCAAAGCGGACTATTGTCAGAGATACTCTATGCTCCGTATCGCGAGTCATCTTTTCCGCTGCCATTAAAATATTCCAAGAAAAGTACACTTAGTATCATGTTATTTATTATTCTTTAATCCGTAGTATTTTATCTTCATCCTATTGGGCTTGTAATTAGTTTATATTCGAATATAATGGCCTCAGAGCTCAGGTTACTTGAATTACAATTATGTAAATAATGCATAAAAATGCTTTTGCTGAATTATTAGACTGATTTGCATATTTAATTTGTGTTTAACGGTATTTTGATTCCAATTGATGAATTATGTAATAAGATTAATTAAATATAATTAATTGATAATTATTTTCAAAATTAATCAATGCGAAAAATTTTCAAATAATACTTATGATTTTTGAGAATTTTTTTCAAATTTTTCAATTAATATTTATACGTTTTATTAATCAAATGAAGAGAAACATCGATACGCTAAAAAGTGTCGACAGAGAAATAAGTCAAAGCTATAAGGCCGACGTCATCACGACTATCATTACTAAAAAGTCAACTGAGTTGGACTTGGTCAAACGAGTCAACTGTTGGATTGTATTCATTGACTCGGCCAAACTCTCGATTTGACCCGAATTCGACGCCGAATTCGATATTAGATATGATATTAACAGACATATTTGAGCAGTGATATTAATATCACATTTTAATATCAGATATTAATTTTTACATTTGTTAATATTAGATATTAATAAACACCTTATTAATATACAATATCAAATAAATACTATAATTAGATTACTAGTGATTTTACAGTTAGACAAATTAAATAGCTTTATTTCATTTCATGAACACTCTTAACTTGCAATGCTATGGCTTACCCATGCAACGCAAATGCATTATCGATTATTTATCATGACGATATAATACGTTATATTTAATGGATGCCATGAACTTCATGATATAATATTATATTTTATAGATAATATGGCCTATACATATTAACACCTACCTAAGGTACGCTTAGTTTTGTATTTTATAGAAATGCATTAAAACTCGATAATTAATCTAATCATTATAATTAATTACTAGATATCGATCCACCTTGTGAGGATGTGTCACAGAAAATGATTTATGAAACCTAATTATAGTTTAGAAATATTTTTCAATAATATTTATAGTAATGATCGTAAAGAGTTAATAAAATATAACAAATTCCACTCCTTAAGAAATAAGCGCTTAACGTCGTAATCAAAAATATAAAGTCTGGATAGATCACTTTAAGTGCTGTACGGACTGCTAGTATATAGACGTGAAACAGATTCGGATGTCATCCCCATTTTGATTAGTCTAAGTTATTTGTTTGGGAACCCGAACTTAATTATGAATTCTAAATCGCGTTTCAAAGATATTCGGGTCTCGCTTAACTGGGATTTTCAATGCAAGACGCGGGGTCTGACATTGGGGAGGTTACCATAGTCTAAGTTGAACTTTTTAGTAATCGTTAATCACGATGGTCATGATTATATGATTGTACACTGCTGCATAGCCTAAGTCGAACGCGACGCAGTCACGCCGGGCCCCGTTACGCATGCGGGTTCTCGTATACTTTGTGTGTTTAAGTGGGGATCGCAAACACAGTATAATTGTTCTGCTTAATTTTCATAGAATATTATATGACATATAACCAAGTTAGTTCTGCTTTTTATGTGTATTTTCCACAGAGTCAATTATAAAGTCGCTTTTTCCCTATGAATGCCTAATCCTAGGGGACTAAAAGTTGTATTCGCTAAATAACTCAAACTTTATTGAAATGTCAAACGTTTGAGGATAGTGTTCATTTACGAGCACATTGAATATGTAATACTTAATGATCCCCAAGTACTCCAAATGATTCATATATATTTGGAGTGTAACTTATTATCGATGAAAGATTTGACGATTCCGTAAGTCAAGCTAGTCTTTATGTTGTCCACTACGAGCATCATCATCTCGCCAATAATCGTGATGTTAGATTGCGATATGATTTATGCTCATTCGAGACTCTCCTTCGTGAAATATTTAGTGCTGGTGCAAAATGTTGCACACCTGGAATAACGTGAGTTTGAGAATGTTCTAGAGAACAGACATCGGGAAGTTACTTCCAGCATTCTGAATCCCAACTTCTTAATTTCAGCTTAAATATTATCATGATTAGCTTAATATTAGGTATCCAATTCCATTATCAGTACAACGGATAAGAAACTGAGGAAGCTGCTTCGCTTCGTGGAGATGATCTCTAAGAATAAGGAGAATTCCTTGAACGCCACCTCGTAGCTTTTAATTACAAACTACAAGAGACAAAATCATGGCGAAAGCAGTAAGAAGATGGGATTTATTAAGGATGGTTAGGCACCACTTTAGTCATCGTAAAGAAATTCGCCAATAGGACCTTTTCATCCGGTATGTAGACGGATCACATATCTTCAGAAAATCACTACGTTATGACTCTCGCGTACTTCACTTTCTCTCGATACATCAATGCTGACATCGGATGAAAATCGCTTATTTCGAAATGCGATGATCGTAATATAAGATCGATGGAGTGGAGCGAACCCGGATATGAACGTGTTAAGCATCCCACCGAAGAATCTAATATTTCATTTAGCTTAGACAAATATTTTTAATAGTTATTGTCGAGTTTGCCCTTCGATTAGGAATGCTGTTGTTATTTATATTTTGAACATAAGTGATTTTTATGTTTCAAGATTAATTCAAGTTAATTGACTATTGATCTTTACATGAAAATTACAAATGATATTAGATCTCCATCATATTGGTTTGACCAACATAAATATCATAACATGTATGCTCATATGAATTCAAGTAAAATGACTTGAAATCTAAAAATCTCCTAAGGCAATATGAATTATAGAAGTATAATCACATAAAATGAAATAACATGTAGAATGAATCTTTTGAAATCATATATATTTTGTAGTCAATACATGGAATTCATGGGCTGGGCACCATTCATTAAAATTAAGTGTTTAGAGCAAATTATTTATTAAATCATAACAGATTTATAAGACAATAAATAGGAAGCATTCTCTCCTCATTACTAGTACGCTTAGTAATCACAAATGTATGTATTTACTAATTTAATGTTGTATTTTAGAAATACAATGAACATTTGAATAGTTCAAACGAACGCAGGTCGCTTAAGAACACTTAATGTTCTTTAACGTGTTAAAAGCAAGTACGCATTGGGATGAAGCGATTTATCTAATAATATATGATCATATTCTCCTGAGCTTAGCCTCAAACTAATCGACCTATAGTCAATCAATCTATAAGAAGTCACAAGACGATAATGAATCACCATAGTTAGCTCCAGTCTAAAAAATCTTATGAAACTTTTACCCAAGTCAAACAGTTGACAAATTATAAGACTTGAACCCGAGCTTGTTGTTACTACGATGGTAATCCTAATAAAATGTGATGCTTTTAAGGATATTAATATGAACAACAATGATGATGATTTAGATCCCAGATACTTTTAATATTTCAAATACATATTTGGATATTACATTTACTCCTAAGATAATCACTATCAAGGAATAAATAAAGATTACTATATGTATATATGATTAATTAAATGGAAATGTCCATGTTTTACAGTATCAATCGATGAACGTAATTTATCCAAGTCAAGCGTGATTATTGCAATTAGAGAAATTTTTACTAATCATAAATGCTTTAGAACATCAGATCTACAATGGTTGAAATATACATGAGTTAATGAACAATTCAAATAGTTTGAAGTCATTAAAGGAAACATTCTTGTAGAGACAAAGAGGTTAGCGGGTTAGCGTATTAAGGATTAGATGTGAAAGTTCACACTAATCATTAGAAAGCGCAACAATACAAAAGTAGATTATGTATAGGCTTCCCTTCTAAGGATCAAGAGATGACTCGTATCTTTCTAGGATTCATGTATCCAGCTAACAAATCTCAAAAGATTTATGTTACTTATACCGGTAAGACGTTTAACCGGGATCCAAGATGAATACTTTAAAAGAAAGATTCTTTTACAAGGGATACAACTTTCTCCCCACTTAACAAAAGTTGTATGGATGGAAAAAAGAGCAATGAAAAGGGAATCACATTTGTATAAGCTACTTACATTAATAGGGTCAACTATCGATCTCAGTTAAAGTTGATATATGGGGTTGTAAGTATCTTGTTAAAGTAACAAGAATAGTACAACGAACGACTACGTAACGTAAACCGAGTACAATTACAAATACGAAGTCAATAAGCATGTGTCATGTTATAATTTTAATAATGATCTTCATAGTCGCTGAGAGCTTTACAGATTCAAAATCTCAATATCGATCCCAGAATGATTTAGACATCGATAATTTTCAACAGCTGGAATGTTAAGCACATGCTACATACAAAGTCAGAGAACAAGGAATGTAACATTCGATATCATATACCTAGTCGATCAACCACACTAATAGCAAAGATACCGGTTAAGTAATATTCTCTACTCTCAATGCTTGCCGGGTGCTAGATTTAGTGTGGGAGCTAGCCCTTCTGCCTAAATGTCATATAAAACCATCAGACGGCAACGCTGAAGCCCGAGCCTGTGATTCAAATCCACATCAATCGTTCTCGACAACGACGCAGTACATGTAAATATACACTCTTTATTACTATAAGTACCTAAGTTTTTGGATTCCATTGCACCTAATGTTTAACAAAGAAAGAAAACAACAATATGATCGCTTTGTCCTTAGTTAGTGTTCATCGAATTAAATCAAGCAACTAAACGACTAAGATGTGGTTTGATCGCTTGATAAATTCTTGGATCAAAAGTGAGTGTGCATCAGAATCAATCACATAGGCTCATGAAGGCCAAACCGTTTTCAAGTCAGAAGATCGACCATGTCCATCGTGAGAACTCGAAGATAAAATATATGTGTGCCATGAGCATCTCACAGATTATGTCAATCAAGCATTCTTAGACCGAATCTATTGTGATTTCATAGTAATCGGAGTAACGTACTTTTTAACCTTTGTCAAACGCCCCGCAATGAGTGACTGGCAACCGCACGAGCTGAGCATATCATGGTGAGTATAAACGAAGACCGTACAATGGGTGGATTCATACAACCGATATCTCTGTAGATTGCACCCTCGTGGAGTTAAATTATGATTTCATGCGACCACCACCAGCCGGATATCACATTAACCTCGGCTCCATTTACCAAGCAGAACTACAAGCAGCAGCTGGGTGACACACATCTTACCAAAGCTTGATTGTTGAGCACCGCATCGTTCTAACCACAGATGCTTCTATCATAAATCTTGATACCATAGTTTGTAAATGGCGGTGGCCGCTAAGACAACGCCAAGTGGGCGGTGAGAGCCATCGCCACCGAGGCGCGCTGCCAGCACTAAGGCGCTATCATGGCTCCGCCAGATTACAGCGGAAGTCGCTTACTCACCACTATCCTCTCGTAAATTCGCAGAAAAGAGGAGCCGAAAGCGGTAGCATTTAATTTAAAAAAATGCCGATAAATTAATAGTGTTTTAGATTAAATATTTAAGTCGATTTGGCCTGCCTGACGGTACTCATCTCATTATTCTCTATACCATCCAAATATCCATTATATAATTAATTTATTTTAGTTAAATAACTTCACAATAAATAAAATTTTAAACTAAAACTTAAATAACTTTAGTATTTCCTGAACCCAAATATTTTTATAGTAGAATAAAGTATCAAATTAATATTAGCTTTAGGTTTTGAATATTTTGTATGTTATTTTATTTCATTTATATTAAATAAATTATTATTAGTTTTATTCAAAATTAAATAACAAATACTTATATTATAAATAATAATGAATGTTTAAAATAATGGATGTTAAAATAATGAATGAATAATTATGTTAGTCTCAGTTCTGATTTTATTTTTATATTTAATGAACTATTATTATTATTAAAATAAGTGTGAAACGCTCTGGTGCACCGGGCATTCTGCCTCATCACACCGCCACGCCGCCGAATTTTTCGAGCTTTATCGCCACCTGACCGCCATTCGCCATTCCAAACTATGTTTATTACTATATCATAAATCGCCCATGACGTGTCGTGGAAGCCACAACCAAGAGATATTAGATCTCGTAAAATGCTCATTTAACAATTTAGATTTGAACCGATTTAAAACATTAGTTACTATAAGTCTAATATATATTAATTGTTGGACAATTAATATTTGGGGATTTACCGCATCTAAGACATGGTTATGCGATGACTACTGTGGTCCGCATCTATATATTAAAGTAATAGTCGGTTAATATTATTTAATATATTGCGTTTGTCGATCCGTCCTAATAGGTCACACTCAAACAGTAAACCGAACTAATAATATTGTATTATAACTTCCCGGGATTAAAATGGAACTATGTGGAAATAATGGCCTCAGAGCTTCCGATTTTGGAATCTTACCCGAAGCCTGCGGATCGAGTAGAGAAAAAGGGGTTCCGGAAACTTCCTTTAGTCTCCTAAATATTAGGGATGAGATTAGGGTTTCTAGAATGTTCTTACACCCCCTATATAAAGTGCCATCACTGCGACGGAATTATTTTGTTTCCATTCTCTTTCTTGACTTTTTCAAGCAAAGCAGACCGTTTCCTCTCCACCTGGGCTTTTGTCGCTCTTTCCCTAGGGAAGATAAAATTTCTTCTCTTCGTTTTGCCTTTACTTTTAATCGCCTACTAAAACGCACGTAGGAGTTCGTAATTTGTCAAGGACTATTCTCGAGATACTATATTTTGGGTACATGAGCTCATCTTTCCACTCATATCAAAAGATTAAGAAAGCGCAATACTCTAGTATTTGTTATTTATTGTTCTTGTAATCAGACATCCGGGATTCGATCCCATTAGTTTAGAATTAGTTTAAGGATCCATCGGACTGCAAAGATGTATCAAACCATTTTAAAGATCTTAGGATAATAATATTTGATTAGTTAGATTTGTTTGAAGGAAACGTATTTCACCTTTATTAGGTATCTTCTTACATTTGAACTTGGAATCAAACATGTACCTCTTATAGTAAACCTTATATCTTATAGCTACAATGAAAGAGTCCTCAGATCATTTTGTAATTGGCGTATTCTGATCAGGTTAAACAAATATATAATATTTGGATGATTTAGTGTAAGGATAGATTTTGATAACAATCAAAAGATGTCGTTCACTATCAAAAATCCTCGAGTTAACCGTGACTTCTATATCAAGTGTGATGTAGTGCTTAATCTTTTATTTGGTTGGAGGTTTAAAACCTATTTGGACAAAACCTGAAGATATTTCACAAGATTCTTTTAGACTTAGCTAAAACTTAGAATGATTTTGACTTATGCTTTAGGTCCCTATTTATAACAGCCTGGCAGCTTTTAGTCATCATTCACATGTCGTAACTATAAACAAACTAAGATGACTAATCAATTTACAAGCTTAGTAATCGTGGTACGTGGCCTGATATTACGATGACACGTGTCCTTATTACATGACTCACCTTATTACAAAGTCTATATAATTGAATTTATTTTCTCTTTACTTTTCAAGAGAGTGTGTAGACAAAAGTTGAATAGTTTCGAAATGATTGGGATAATTGGATATCACATGCTTCTCTTTTTATGAAATAAGTTGTCTTAAATATTCTTTTCCAATTCACATCAGAAATTTGATTCTTTTCTATTTTATATATTTCCCAATTATCGATAGATTCTTGATAGTTTTCGATAGTACACTCTTGAGAATTTATTATCCTTTATTATTCGAGAAGATAAAATATCTTTGAAAGAACATTCTGCATCACACGACCACAATACAAAACAAAATAAAAGTGCAATAAAGTAAATAACCCGTGACGGTAACTCAGCTAACGCGCATTCTAATCTAGAGGCAAAGAGTTCAAGGAAGCGAATCTACTAGATCAATAAAATTACAAATAAGGACTTATACGAATGTCCCCATTTTTCTTCGCCCTATTCTACTCCTATCCTTCCTCATAAGTTCAGTTCCCCATGACTTCAAGACACCTCTCCCTCAATACTGCCATACTACTCTCCCAATATGTAACTAATCCAATGGTTATCAAATAAAAGCAAGACCGTCAGAATAGAGCGCCAAGCAAGAATATCGATACAATTCTAAGAGAGTTTAGAGAATAAATCTGCATTATTCAAATTTACAAACACAAAGAAAAATTTGTGGAAAGCTTTTTTCCTCACAAGAATAATGCAGAACAATATAATATATGCGGGGTTGGCTAGTCCCGTGATACTTTATATAACAGAAGACATCCAAGTTTAAGGTAAGAACTTCCATAAATAAAACTTTAGATCTTCTGTAATAATAAAGGCTTCGATCCTTGCCTTTATAAAATAGCATGTGAATCTTCTTACTTGGTGGTCAAGAATTTCCTTTTTACATTATCGCATAAATCATACCAATCATATCAATTAAAGATCTTTTTCATAAAATGAAATAAATCTTCTCGATCGATATCGCAGTCCTCTGCTATAAGTTGTCAACACTATCTGCTATTACCGCTGAGCGACATCATTAAATACTTGGCCAATCTTCATGTACTAATATAATCTAACGGTCACAAGCTCACATACTCTACAAACTTGGCCATCCTTACGGGTATAAGATAAATATTTGAACTATAGGATGATGTAGATGAGTAGATCTATTAAACATATCCATAAAAAGAGTTGTATAACTTTTATTTAGATTCTTCTACGATAGATCTGAGCTCTAAGATACCAAAGCTTCTAAATGTTACTTAGACATGTTAAGAAAAGAAATACACTTCCGTTACTTTTACTTGTCATTTTAGTCTTTATTTTTTTGTTTAAAAAATACTTGTCATTCTATCATACGGAGTAGAAAATTATCCTTTTATATTTTTAATGTACTTTTTTTCTTTTTTATTGTTAAATTATTAACTAATCAATGATAAAGTTTCAATTAATTTTCATTCTACTTTTTCAATGTACTTTTTGATTAACTTTTATTTTTTTTAATCTATGTTCAAATGACTAGAACGACAAGTAAAAAAAATGGAGAAAGTATTTAATAATTCTCCTCCACCTGGCATATATATAATTAAATCAAATGTAAGTAATAGGCTAGCTTCAGTATTTATAGGTTCATAATCAATAAATCAAATCAATTTTGAAATTATTTATACATTATCATAGTGAAAAAAATCAATGAAATAAATTGTGACTTTAAAAAAGGTAGATGATTTCCAACCCTAGCTATGGTTAGAGTTGTAAACGAGTAGAGCTGAGCTGAGCCCGAACTTAAGAATTTTTTGCTCGGCTCAGTCACTAAACGAGCCTTAGACTCGGCTAGACGAGTTTTTATCGAGCCGATCCTATTCTAAGTTGAGCTCCGAGGTAGCTCAGTTATTTCAAAATCCAAATTCAACCGAATTATCAAATTTACTTAATCAATGAATAAAATTAATTAGCATTACACAAGGCAAGCAAAATCATTAACGTGTAATGGAGGTTAATATTAATAATAGAGATATTCATAACAAATAATAATAAGAAATTAAAATCATAAGAAAATATTACAAAATTTGCATAATAAAAGAAGTGTTAATGTGATAACGAGCTATCGAAATATTGATGAGCCAAATTGCCGGTGCCTAACAGTTCGGTGCCTACCGAGGCTTTGTTTCAATATACGCTTGAGCGAGCTTTCATTCTATTATCAAAGTGCTCATGTCAGATAAGATGCGATTTAGCAAGATTACGAGGCGTTTGCTAAGCTTATTTTTTTTTTTAACTTATAATCGACCAACTTATGTTGACAATGTAACTTTATAAGTTTATAAGCCATCAATTATTGACTCGTCGTAACATAACTTATAACGAGATTTTTCTCAGCATATTTGAATAGAAGCAATAACTTATAAGTCAGGTAGCAAAATATCTTATAAAAAGACATCTCATTTATATTTCACTTTTTTTTATCTTTATTATATAAATAAATTAAGTAATTTATTTAAAAGAATAAAAAATTATCATAACTAAAGATTTTACATCTAAAAAATATAATATTTTATTTTTTACTTTTTTCAATAAAGAGTAAAATTTTAAAAAGTTGATATAACTAAAATGTATCTTTTATAGATTATTAAACGAAGGATAAATAAGATATAAAATTAAACATCGAGGGTAATTAAGTATTTCATTTTATTAAACGAATTTATAAATGGAAGAAAAAGCTAAAGAAAATGTTTTAATTGTTACCTTTTTAAATCAACTTATAAGTTACTTTCAACTTATATGTTACATGAGCAAATGCTAGCTAAGACGCTCTCTTTTTTCAAATCAACTTATAAGCTTAGCCAAACACCCTCTATGTAAAAGAATTAAGCATAAACGAGCCGAAATGGAATGCAGACGTGGAAGACCACTCGACTGCTAAGATACGAATGGGTAGATACTCGAGCCGTAAAGTAACGAGCCCAACTTTAGTACCCTGGCCGACTCGCTAAGATAGCGATTCGGTAGTTAACTAGCTCCGCAATCGAAAGTAGAAAATTTAGCCGTTGGTTAATTCCATCACAAGCTTCGAAAATCTTATTATTTTTCAAATTAAACCTTCAAATTCTTTGTAACCTTTTTTTCAAATTAACTTAATTAATTGAATAAATTAAACTAAAATAGTTAAAAGAAAGTACTCACTTCTTACGTAACAAATAGAATTATCTATAAACCATAATAATTCTTTTGAACAATGTCATTGCTCTTTATTTACGATTATATATTGAACATATTTTATAATATTTTTAAAATTTTGACAATTGCTAATCTGACGAAAGAAATATTCTAATGAAATGCATTTCAAACGAAGCATTCACTTTGCATTGCATTCGACTATTAACTATCGAATGGTTTATCGAAGCTGAAAGATTGTACGAGCACTAAAAGAATGTATGCATGTATGAATAAATAACATATTTAATTTATCGTTAACGTAACAGAACCGATACCATGTGTCTAAATCAATTATACAGTTCCTTATTCTAGTCGTCCCCTTGATTCAATCCTACTTTGCAGTAGACTAAACATACTACGTACCCTAACATGGAACCCTTTACGTAATCTCAAATCCAAAACCATAAAAACTCATATTTCATCAATATAATTTTCCTAACCTTTTTTTTATTTAGGAAAAGATGAAGCCTAAAGAAGAACAAGCACGATCTCTATTTGGAATATCATTAACAGATCGACCCCGATGGCAACAATTCGTTATTTGTTCTTCTGGCTTCTTTTTTGGTTACCTTGTTAATGGTATTTGTGAGGTACACTCATTTAATCATTAATTACTTTTTATTTATTATTATTCTAATAAATATAAATTTGATATTATTGAATTTGCATAATCTTATTTTCTTGAACAAAATTTATAACGTAATTAAACTAAAAAGTAGTTGATGGTCAACATGAAAAAAAGGAATACGTCAATTAAACTGAACTCGATGTAGTAATTTTCTTTTGTTTTTGTTCGAAGCATGTAAAGATTGAAAATCTTGATATTGAATCGTGTGTTAGTCGTGGTTTAACGAAATTATATTGTTTTTGAGTGGTTATGTTGATATTAATATTGTACTTCAGCGCCACATAATTTATTGAATTTATTATGATTGAATTTAGTATCTTAAGATTGTAACATTTAAGGTTTGATTTATCAACCCGAATAATTTTTCCTTTAATTTGTTTTAATAATGATATTAAATTCCTTTCTTATATTAGATCTAGTACATGTGAAGTGTTTTTATTTATTTTTTGCTGCTCGTTTAACCACGGAAGAGAAGGAATACAGACATGTGATGAAAAAGTTGCAAATTTTGAATTATTTTACTAGTTTTTAGGCTTTGAAAGAATAATTTATGATTTCTTATTTTTTTTTTAAATTATGTTTTTCGCTTGCTAACACATGATTACTTTTTTTTTGTAATTTTCTTAGAATAATGTTTATAATAGCTCCATCATAAGTCTGGCATTTCCAAGAATTTCATAGACAAAAAGACGTTAACGCATCGTTAATATCAGAATTTTCCTGAAAGTTTAATTCTTTACCTTTTTGCTGATTGTAGCTATGGTTGGTACTTCACCTTTGTCCAAGGATGGGTTTATCTAGCACTGATGCATTTGCAAGGCTTCACGGCGAAACAAATGGTGAACCCGTGGAAGACTTATGTGAAGCTCAGTACTAGTTCTAGCCTTACCAAAGGAGCTCTGGCGTTTCTCAATTACCCGGCACAAATCATGTTTAAGTCGACAAAGGTGAACATTGCATCACTTGCACCTCTATGTTTATGCTATATTAGTCTTTTCAATCTTTTTAGTGGTCAACTTTAGTAATCTGATACATGTTCTTTTATGTGCCTAATTCAAAACCCAAGAGAAGGTTCTTGTATAGTACTATAACCTGAGTTTAATAATGGAGCTTTTGTCTCTTGAATTTATCACTCGCCCTTTTCGGATATCAACCACCAGACCAAACCAACCATATCCTACTAATGGTATTTGGAATATATCAACATGAATGGCAAATTGTTTTTTAAATGCCAGTGGTTGTCTGCAACCTGCTCAATTGGTGTTCTTATATATGTTTTGATGTTTTTAGGTTTTGCCAGTGATGGTTATGGGGGCATTTATACCTGGTTTGAGGCGAAGATATCCTCTTCATGAATATGTTTCAGCTATATCACAGGATTTGGTTCATTGCTCTTCACTTCTGGTCATTGATGCAAACTGAAAATCATGGTTTCTGGAGCACTAGTAATGGATGCCTTTGTAGGGAATTTTCAAGAAGCTATTTTTAAAGTAAACCCTCAAACAACACAGGTGAATATCGTGTGATTGTTTCGTTGATGACATTAGTAAAAAGTTTTATCCAATCTTTTGAACATTCATGCTTATTTTCCTCTTATAAACAGACCGAGATGCTTTTTTGCTCAACGGCTGTTGGTTTGCCGTTCTTGATCCCACCAATGATTTTAACAGGAGAACTATTTGTTGCGTGGATAGCATGTTGGCAGGTAGTATCAAGATTTCTTCAATCACTAATTTGTCAAAGATGTTGATTCTTTCTCATTACTCTCGTTTCTTCATTCTTTTTCGCATTATCTATGTTCTGAAAGATCCATTTTGAATCTTACTCAATAACCGTAACTTTTTGCAGCATCCTTATGTTTATGGTGTTCTAGTCTTGGAAGCAATGGCCACCTACGTCGGCCAAGTCTCTGTTCTTTCCCTCATTGCTTTCTTTGGCGCTGCGACAACAGCCATGGTAAAGTAGCACGATCTTTCTCTTATGTCTGCTCATAGTCTCATACATCATATGCATAACAAAAAGCGTTGAGGTATTTGGTTCAGATTTTGGAACAAAGTTAGACACCAGTGATATGAAATATTAACATTGAAGTTTCATTAGTTACTCATTTTCAGTGCCTTTGATCAATAAAAGTATTGCATTTGCATAGGAGCATCCATATAGATATTTATTAAATTCATTCAGTGGTAGAAGAATCTTGCCAACTGCCCAGACCTGCATCTTTGTGTTCACTTGTCACCGGGGGCGGGGTCTTTTACGTGGGAGTCCACTAGTCGCCTATAGTTGTAGAAATTATTGATTCTAAGACCTGTTTATGAACATTATATGGTATAACCTCTATAAAATAATATAATCGTGACTAACAAACATTCTTAATTAAGTGATATGCTATTTGATCTGGACATAATAATCTATTAATCTATATTAGTAATTAATAACGATGAATGCTCAGAGACTCAGGTTTTGAAGACATTATTGATTGAATCCTTGAAAATGGTACTTCTATTTTAGATGATTGTATAGCTATAGAAAAAAAATTGATGCAAAGAATCACTTGTGGTTTCTACAAAAGTTGGCAATTTCTCACTACAATTGAATAAATCAACACGAGATCTGCTGAAATCAAATGGTACGTTATTAGATTTGATGGACCGGTCTGACAAACCATTTCGGATTTTTTCCAACATGTACTTCCCCATGGGTCACCCGCTTTGGGTCCCGGTATTACAAAAACTTACGTAGTATTACTAGTACAACATTTGAGTTCTGACTGATTAGTGAACTGAAATTGCAGGTGACTACAGCAAGAAAGGCAGTGACATTGTTGCTGTCATATCTGATATTCACAAAGCCTCTAACTTTGCAACACTCAATTGGTCTGCTTTTGATATTTTCTGGAATATGTTTGAAAATGATGCCTGATTACAGATACTTCCGTCCTAAGAGGACTTCTCCTACTCCTAAGATCAACAATGATCAAGAAGCCGAGGAGGATAGACCATTGGTCTAATAATACATTCATTTGCAATTTTATTCCATATTTGTAGAAGGATTGAGGCAAAGCTAGTATTGTAACGGTCTGTTTGTTTTGATTTGAATAGTTGATTACAATATTTTTTAATAATTGATTAATAAGTGATTTTATGTTCGAATTGTTATAATCTATACGCTAGTGTCTCATGGCGCAAGACAAGGCGGCCGATCACTGCATGGGTGCCTATCCTTTTCGTGTCCCACAACCCAATAAATTACTTCGCTCATATTTAATGACTTCTTACCTATGATTAGATTGTTTTCTGAATCGCCTTTTATAAATGACGTATATTCAATTTATGATACTTTATTTTTGTTTGGATTGTACTTTTGAGTTTTATGTAAATTGAGTTTATGCAAATAAGAGTTTTATTACGACTGATTGGATTGTAATTGCTTTTAGAGATTCTGCTATTAATATATCATTTAATTTTAAGTGAATTTTATATCGACTTATGCATAATTTGATATATTAATTTTTTGCGAATAATAACAATAGTGCATCCATTTATTTTTTGTCAGTATAAGCACTGATTAGAAGTGTTCATTATTTGTAGAAATAATCCTAAAATTGTTTTATCCATAAATCCATAATCTATTATTTTTTAATCTTAGCCTTTAAGCATGCTATCTAGAATCAAAATACGATTTCTGATACGATGTATAAACTTAAAGAAAAAAACGAGACCAAGATCTAAAATTCTCAAAAGAAGTTTCGAATTTAACGTTTAATATTCTATCGAATTTAAATTAATTTTTAAATTAATTTGATTATTTATTTTACATAAAAAAAAATTATTTAATTAAGAGCCTCATTTAGTATTTAAAAGACAAGACTTTTTTTCTATGATACTGCTTGTATACAGTATACAATATCCATGTACTTCCCGGGAGCTAAGTATGGACAATCGGACCATTAATCCGCCTTAAGTGAAATGCAATAATGATAACTTGTCCGAATAAAGCTGCTTCCGGATGATAAGAAATCCAAATAGGAGTTGAACAGACCAACTCCGAGGTTGAGTTCCTGCAACGGATTTCCTATCAGAAATACTCCGATGTTTAATTTAGTACTGAGGTTTACGAGAGTGAGTGTACTTGTGAATTAAAGAAAAAGTATTAGCATTCACTTATGCTTTCCTTGTGTCAATTGTGTTATAGTACTAAACGTTACACTGTGATCAGACGCTATTATCATCAGTTATAAAAAATTAGTGACTTTATATAAAAAAAAAATTTAAAACAAACGTAGAAAAATAATGAAATAAATCATGATATGGGATAGAAACTCAATTAATTAATACATTAATAACTTTTACTAAAATTTAAATAGATTATGGGCTTCTTTTGATACTAAAATTTAAATTTAAATGAAGTGAAATATAAATTTAGAATTGTCATTTTCTTTTTCATTTGTCTAGAAAATTAAACAATCGCTTTGGTTTTCATTTATTATTACTTCATTCACTTCGCTTTTCAATTCTGCGGCTTATTATTTGTAATATTTAAGCATATTTCATATATCGCTGAGAAAGCTTTTCCATAAAATAAACTATTTTCATATAAATTATGAATTACTTTACCATCAAGCGCATTGATATATAACTTTAATTGTGATAGTAAGACACCTTAATATTCATATATAAAATATTAATCTTCATGTATGTTAAAACAAACAAGATAAAAAAATAAATTAATAAATGGGGCGTGTAATGAACATAATATCAAGAGTGTCTTTTATTTGTTATACTTATATTGTCATTAAAACTTAAACATTATATTACTACTTTATAGTTTATTAATTCTACTTTAGATTTTAAATAACATTCATGTTTCCTACGTATAGATATCGCATATAGATGAATATGAGCGCCAGTATGTTGAATAGTTTTTTGACTTTGTATTTGCGTAAATAATATTTTAAACAAATTCATTGACTAATTATCGGAAAAAGTAAAATATCTAAATTGAATAATCGCTTTTCTATATAAAATTTAATTATATATTATTCTATAAGATTCACTTTCATTCAATATTAATTAATAATCAATTATAGATGCGCCATGCATATGTATTTACTACTATCATGTTATAAAAGGAAAACATGAAAAATAACAAATAAATAGAGCATTTTTCTTCAATTAATGCTTAGTAAATGATAATATTTAAATTGATCACTTACATATTAAAATAATAATACCTTTAATTAAATTTAAAATATATCTTTTGTATTCGCTTTCAACTATTTGGTATTTTTCATCCCGATCAAAAGATAACCAACATCAATCGTTAATTCATTTATAAATTAAACTTAATTAAATATCAACATCAAATCAAAATAACTATTTTTAAATATTAATCAAGAATAGAAAATGAAAATTAAGATAATTTTAAATCTCATGTTTTTCCTCGTGTTTTCAATGTTTTCGATAGAACCACCGCCAGCCTAACTAACAACGGTAAAAATAGTATTTGAAAAAATTTATTAGGCGCCGAGATTGAACAAAGAGTTAGCTTACTAATAATCTCAATTATATTTAAGATTATTATATTTTGCCCGAAGCCTATATGTGCTCATTTTCATCTACTCTTAAAAATTTAAGCTACTTTCCACTGATGATCAAATATGATGCCTACCGCCTAGTAATAACTTGTATACAAATCATTCTAACAAATAAAATAATAGTTGATATATTTATCTAATCGAGCAGATTATAAGGTGAATTAAAGAATATACAAGAAAATGATACTTATATGATGGACAAATAATATGATATTTTAAATAACTTCAAGAGGCTAAATAGTTGAAAGATTTATTTTGAAAAATCATTATAATATCACCTTCGTAATCCTAGTAATTCTGATCAACATATACGTTAATCGTTAATAACATAAAGAAGGTCGTCCCGAAAAACTACAAAAAATTAGAAATTTCAAATAAAATAACTAAAAATAAAATATTGTCATTTGTTAAGATAACTTTCACCTTAAATTAGAGAATATAAGAAGGCTTTTTTATATACCTTACATATTATTTGCATTTTCTCCTTAACTTTACAACCAAACTAAAAATATTCTTTCTATTGATATGTATTTTCTCTCTTGGGCCTTTCTTCCTCACTTTTTACATACAACTAATATATACTATCTCCATTTCAAATTAATTAATTTTATCACTTTTCGGTATTACGCCTTTAATCATCAACTATTTTTATGTGACATTGGTGAAAAAATTACAACAAATAATATTATGAAAATATTTTAAAACCAAATTCAATTATATCAATTTTATATTTTTTGGATCAAGAATAAAAAGTAATTTACGATCGCCTCGGCATGCAATCCCAAACGCCAATTAATTTAAAACGAGGAGTAGTAAATAATATGTTGATCTTTGTGTAATCTCCAAGAGTAGCATTATAATGGTCAAGAACTTCTAAATATTTTAATGAAGTTAGATGATAATATTATTCAATTATACTACTTTTGTGTAATTATTTTAATTCTGGTACGAATTTATTTAGTTTTAACTTAACAAAAAGTTTAGTGAATAAACTATCTCTTTAACACACGCTTATTAAATCATAAATTAAATAAGATATATAAATTAACTTTTGCATGTTATTATTATATTTATTATCATAATTGTATTAACTATTAGTATAATAAATTGAACATTATTAGTATAATGTATCAATTCATATGTAACTCCTTAAAAATTAATTAAATATTATTAGTAACTCCAAATAATAACGTGTTTGCGTTTGAACTCATTCAAGAGTTTAACTTTTTTTTCTCAAAATAATTAATTGTATCGACTGTACATTATTAGTATAATGAATTAATTGCATAACTTACTACATATATTACTAATGATTCTAGTTTTTTATATTTTTCACCATATATTAATTTAATGATTAATATAATTATGATAATAAAGATAATAATAAGATGAAAATACTCTAATTTTTAGTTAAAATATTTTAGTTGGAAGAACAATATATTCTTAAAAAAGAATCACTGATTTCATCTAAAATTTTAGAATATATATAAATATAGATATTTTAATCATAAGTTAAATCATACTCAATCCGTTTTTTTATAGTAGTCACTTTAGCATAATAAATAGCATTTTATGGTTATTTTATTTACAATGGTTGTATAATTTTCAATCCATGCCAATGGATTCATGGTAAGAGCCAATAATTATTGTGATAAAAAAGATAATAAGAAGATATGGTACTAGGTTTTAGTTGAAATATTTCATTGGAAGTGGTTATATGTTATGAACAAAAAGAAAAGAGGATGTTTTATATAAATCCTTAAAAGTTATATAAATATAGATATTTTAATCATATACGTATTTAATACAAGAGTACTTACAATACGCAATGGATATGATTTAACTTTCAATCCGCTAATCCTCCATCGAATCCATTAGCACCCTGCCAGCTCGCCTTCAGCTTAGTCCACAATTAAGAGTGTTTTGAATCTCTCACATTATTTGTTAATCTATATTTAAATTGAATAAAATGAGTCAAAATTTCACTCAAAATGCTGTAGAATTTAGGATGGGCGGTTTTTTCTTAGTGGAGAAGATGAAAATGAAAAACTTAGGTTTTTCATTTCATCTATTTCCTTATATAGTCCCTTCTTGCTTTCGCCTCCGAATAACTTCGACTGCTTCGATAAATGTTTTAACTCGTTGCCGCTAACTAACTTATTACTAAACGAGTAAGTAACTTAACAAGTTACTAACGAAGCTTCCTCGCTAAACCGGCCAATCAACTAGCAAGTTAATTGATCAGCTTTTGTCCAATTTATATTTTACATTATCAATAGCAAAACTGGACAGTATCTCGCTGATTTTAATCAACTCCTGGCCTGATAATCACGATTTAATTCCAGGCTACGGAATACGACTCAACATCATCAGACGCGAGACTTTCCTGGGCTCAAAGACATCATTCGATAATAATTTGACTCATTATGGATTATTATATCATTATGTACGGGATCTGAAGACCTATAACTCGAGTATTATCGTGTGATTCCATTTAGTAATTTGGCAATTACTATTTATCGAGCACTTAGTTTGAGTAATCTCATTTAACTAAGACTCAGAAAATGAATTGCTACAACAATCGTCGTGAATCTGCATAATTATATAAATCAAAATGCTCGATTTTCAACACTCTCACTGCTCCCTGACGATTACTTTACAATTCCTTTATCACGATCTCTGCCATAAAGCTAACCATAAGAAGTATGAAACACCCACTTACTTTTACTCGGAATAACCGAATCATGTACTACTTATCGCCCCATAAACCAATCGCCCCAAACTCATCGAGAGGTCAGAGATCTACCTTTATTAGTTGACGGATAAATTCATTATAATATATCAACACCTACTGTTATACTCAACGTGTCACCTAACATACGCCAAGAGTAATCCCCGCTAAGGCGCACGCCACATAGTCAAAGCACACAACTCATATAATATAAGTAGCATACGAGTTCAAGAATCAGCAACTTAGCTCTAAGCAAACATCGTAGACACGATATAAATATCTTCTATGATTTCTGGCAAATACTAATCCATCTCCTCTAGTTGGTGCAAACCGATAGTCATAGATTGCCTTCCAAGCTTCGTAAGTTTTCTGATCCAAGAGAATCGATCATCAATCACTATGTCGTCATCAAATGCTTGTCGCCTGCATCGCCAAAGATTCCGACACCAGTGAATGGGCTACCTATATTTCTAGACTTAAAGAGGTTCTCTCTTTGGTCAACACTCCTGTGTTGTCTCTCTAGAAATTGTATAAGAGCTCAAGTGATTACTTTTCACGATTTAGGAAACATTAAAGTTATATGTAAAATTAAGACATATAAATATTTTTAGACATAAATGAATAAACAAATTGATATATGCTGTCGTGAAAAATTATTGTTCATATAACAACATTGCATAATGCTTAGCTCCTAATCGAATCCAACACCACCGCGACATTTGTCTAGATCACGTTTGCTGTGATATTTCCATATGCATTGCCCGGTGCATCGGGTTCGCAAAAGGGTAGGTTTTCATTAGCCTCATTGTTTGAACTACTCCAAGACATCGCTTCCACCATATTGTTAGTTTCGAAATCAAAAGATGAAAATTGGGTTCATACCCAACTATTCATCTCACTAAGGTACCAAGCACGCATCTTAAGTTCTTTTCAGATATGTTCTTTTCACCGCAATCCGTAGATTTTCCGGATTATTTCGTATTGTTGCAGTACTGGGTACATAATAGACACATCGATCGTAGCACAACATACAGCATACGATGACCCTAGAAATGGGCGACAAGGTATGTCCTCTATTTGTTCATCTCAACACTGCTGTGCGATATTTTTGACTTCATCGAAGCCCGAACCATGTCTCACGGGAGATGACCTTCTAGAATCATCATTCACTTTCACCCCTAATACTACAATTTATTGATATAAGTGTTCTCCGGGCAAGGTCTAATCACTGGGGTTGGCTCTGATCTCTCATGTGAATCAGATTTCGAGAACGTGAGCCCGCTCGGGGCTTGAGTCCTTCATCGGTCCGCCCCATTTACCCCAGGTCTGCAGAATTTACTTTGTTTCCAATGATTATGTCATCGACATACACATTATGAATGCTATGTAACTCCCACTCACCTTCTTGTATATACAAGATTCTTTTATTCACTGAAGTAAATCAAAAACTTTGATTGCCTTATCAAAACGGGGTGTTCCAATCATGGACGCCGCTTGAGACTTTAATGGACCTCTAGAGCTTGCAGACCTTTAGGTCCTCTTGGGACATGCAAAAGTCCTGAGATCGTACTTAGCACGTTTCTCTCTCGTGATTTCGTCAGAAAACTGCCTTTACATCCATTCGCCACGTTTCATTAGTCACGGAACGCCGCGAATACAAGATTATCCGAACGGACTTAAGCATACCATCGTGAACGAAGTTTCACTGTTCATGTCATGAACTTCTGTTCTGGGAACCTTCTCGAAGGGTCGGAAGCCCAGTTTCTCAAAGCATGGACGCTTCCCGCTTTCGCTTATGTTTCTGAATACCCATTTGCATTCACGGGGCGAACCCCATCGGCAAATTAACAAAGTGACCAAACCTTGTTTTGGTAAATCGAATCCATCTTGGAATTCATGGCTATTAGCTATTTATCAACATCTTTACTACTCATTGCCTCCTCATAAGAGGTAGTCCCCGTCACTTCTAAACCGATGGGCGCTTCACCATACCAATGGGCCTGGGTTCTTGACGATCTCTATTAGATCTCCTAAAGTGTCGGGTTCCTCCACAACTCCTCTCTGGATCAAGAATTGATCTTCATGTAATGGCGTGCATCTAATTTCAAGCAAGGTCACTGCTTCTACATAAGGTGTATCGACAAGCTTTTCTACTATCTCGAGTTTCCTCAAGATGAACACTCCTTCTACCTAGCCATTTTGGAGCCGCATATTCCTTTAAGAATGCTCCCGATCTAGCAACGAATATTTATTCTCATGCTTCAGTGTAAGTAGAATCAATCCATTTCCTTTGGATAACCAATACGTAGTATTTATTAGACTTGGGCGCTTAGTTTATCTTTTGTCACTACATGTTCTTCCAAAGCCTCCAAGTTCTGAAAAATCCAATTTGGGAAACTCTGTAAATCACAATTCACGGTGTATTTCCTCCGTTGATATAGTCGACACGAGCAGAGTGCGAGCGACGCGCTTTGTAGTGTATATTTCCCTGCATCAATCGCGCATTAGACAAGGCTCATCTTATATCGAATCATGTCGGCAAGTGTTCATTTTCTCCTTCACCACGCCGTATTTTGTTGTGGCTTTCTTTATAGGAGCGAGTCAGAAATAATACCACACTCTTTAAGATTTAGCATTAACCTTGACCAAATATTCTCCTCCTACCGCATCAAGAATCTTTATAGTCTTGTTCAATTGGTTCTCTACCTTCATTATTAAGGAAATTCTGCATTTCTTAAAGCGATTTCACGCTTCAGGTTTCATTAGATACACATAAATCCAGCTTATCAATCATCGCAGAAATGTAACAAAGTAACTATATGTTAGGCCTATGAGTGATCGCCTGGGAGGGGGGAAGTAATAAGTGACTAAGAAGTCGCTGACCGCCGAATTTATACAAACTTTAATTCAAGTTTCAATTGCTAATACGACTTATTTGTAAACCACGAATAGGCTAAAGCTGACATTAACACTCCCTCAAATTTAACGCTAGATAAAAGATGAACAATAAAACGATCTAGCAATCATTATGCAATAAAACATCCAAAACTCATTTTGATCAATATTAATTAAGCTCATTCATGCATAATACGATTAAGTCCATTCATGGTTATCGATCAATCCTAGTAATCTATTAAATATGGCCAATCTAATACATGATATATTTGAAAGCGAAGTTTAAGATATTTTGATAAAGAAGTTTAATTATGACTACTCATGGAATTTATAATAATCTTAAATTATCGGACAACCAAACTATCCTAATCATGAATATTGGAATTTCAGATCAACATAGGATATTCTATTTTAGCTCGATTAAACTCGACATATCAAATTAACACAATAATTCAATTATATGCCGACATTCAATAAGCGTATAAACTAGCATATAATCGAATCCTAGCAATTCTAGTATATAAGTATAATATGTGTAATAAAGTAAAGAGTAGAAAGATGCAAAATCCCTCACATCGCATTTCACGAGGTTCTCGCTAATTCATCCCCTAATTCAATGCTCCATCTAAAGCTTTCACTGTAATCCACTGTGACGGGCACTTCTTCAAATGTGCTCCCAAACCAATCTACAACTCTTAGCTCATAACTTCTCGCATCACACCACTAAGAACCCAAAGAATCACCCCATGATTTAAACCAAACCTTAACTCTCTCGGCAGAACCCAAGCCTCAACCTGTGATTTAACCTAATCAGCCTGAGATGCAACCTCTACCTCGAAAGCACTCTATGTCCTATCGCTGAGCACTAGCCTCAACACTTTGGCAATCTACTGATTCCTAGCTCGAAAAGTTCTCACAACACTGGACCCTCAAGCCTCTGCGCATGGGTTAACATCTCTTTTTCAGTTCACCAACATATCTTTATAACTCCTTACATCAGAAAGAGATAATACAGATTTAATCTTGTTCAACCTCTGCCGAGCAGATAAAGCACTTTCAGCCTTGAACTCCCATTCGGAAAGATTTCATCAAACACCCTAACGCTTCTTATTTTCTCCCATTTCATTTTAAAGTTTAATAAACCAAACTCAATTTCGTAAATCACAATTAAAGCTCATGGCTTGAGAGATCATTTAGTATTAGAATGAGTATAAAAATATTTAGAATTGTTTAGAAAAAGTCAAAGAGTTTCAAGATTGCATTTAAAGTGGGTGAAAAATGGAGTTAAACGGACAAAACTATTTTTGACACTCCATCAGACCGCATCGGTAGGCTAGGTCTCACGTGGGTCTAAACAGAGAAAAACAGATAAAATAAGCCAGGTCATCGAGACCCCTGGCCCCCATGTCTCGATGAAGCGCTAAACTTAAAATCGATTCTGCTTGCTATAACTCCAATTTTGACGACTAAAAAGTTGAAAGCTATTTTCAAACCCTTTAATAAATGAATTCAAATCCTAGTTTATACACATTAATATTTTCAAAAATATTTTCTTTGACAAACATTCTTAAAAATAATGAAACTTAAGTTACATCTTTTACCAAAATGATTTTGAAAATGAGTCTCCCAAGCAAGAACTCAATCAAGATCGCTGAAAAGAAAAGAAAGTAAGATTCAAGCCATAAATTTTACCTAATCTTCACAGATCCAAGACTCGCCTCTTCCCATCTGATTTCTTCGAACTTTCTTCTTGGTCCTTTTCATGACCGGGTAGACGGACGATTCTTCTTCATCGCCATTCTTCACTTCAGCTTTGTATGGTTGATTCTTTCTTCTTATCTCACCATACTCATATTTTTGGCATTGCAAAATCACCTCGTTTCATGACATTTCTTCATTGTCTTCAATGTTCTTTATATCAGGCTTGTTTGATATCAATGTCAATCTCAAGGCCCCAATGTAAGCACCTTCTAACATACCTTATGAAATAAATCACTTAATCGTTACATGCTGGGACAAGAATCAACGTTTAAGTCATCATTAAAACAAGGTGTACTCTGACTGTAGTCCAACACTATAGCCATCTCTCGTATATGTTCAATGGGCTCCAATTTACATTAAGTTCTAGATGATCCCCAATAATTTTGTCCTTTCATTGTATCCACCTATGGTGATTTAGTCATTTTGCTCAGAGAAAATCTCATACTTAACGATGATCCATAATCGAAACCCTACATTTCACCTGGCTTCTAAGTTCCTCGGTCGTGTTCTCACATGACTTATTCTCGCAACGCCATATGTATTAGCTTGCTGCTAGGCTCACCTCATCACGTCATGTTCCTTTTCGACGACGTGTCTGTAGAGTCTGCATTAATATCTTCGAGAATTGGCGGTAAATCTCTGTTATTACACCTTTCTTATAAAGATCCCCAAATGATTGATCACTTTGAATATTAAGGAAAACCTTTCATTATTCAAACCGAAATGGGGGTAATAAGCTCCCCCATAAAAAGCGTATGAAAATGTAAACATTGTTCAAATTTAAAACATGTGGCCTTCAAACCGACGCGATCCTACCGCTGTGTCTCAGAGTCTTCAGATCGGCCTCCCTTTAAGATCGATCCATCTCCTTCTGGGGTCATTTCTTACTGGTCAGAAGTTCTTGCACATCATGACAAACGCCAGAGCCACAAATGCTGACAAGTACCCACAAAGTAGAATTCTGTAAGCTAAGTACAACTTGGTCACAGTAGATATATGTTGATGTAAAGCCGAAAGTGGTCGTTAGACCATTCTTTAAATTGGTTTTGATACTTGTACACCCTCGCCATCATAATCATGCCCAAGTGATCGTGGATAGTTTCACAACTTTAAAATGGTTTCATACGAAAATTTAAATTTTATATGAGATTCATATTATTTGATTAATTATTTAATATGTAAAACAACACATACTCAAGTAATACGCATATCATGAAAATAAAATGTACATACATTTAAGAGATATATAATTCCTAAAATAATAATAAACCTATTACAACACTTTCATGTATCTTGTATTCTTCACCTTTTGGAAATCGGCCGCCGATGCGAATGCCATCAATGCCTCCATCTAAGTTATACATTTATTCATTAACCCAATCCAAAGACACAAGCCAAGGGTAAAATAAAATAAATAAAACGACTAAATAGAAAGTCATGTATAAACAGATAAACGGTTCACGTAATCGTATTTCAAAAATACAACTAGTCATATCAAGATATCCCCTCTTTTCCATTCTCATTAGAATATATTATAAATTGAAATTATGCATTTAATATATTAAAATGTACGGATTGCTCTAATTTTCAGCAAATATAAATATTTTAATGCAATTAAGTGTGAATTAAACATGTCATCAATACATAATAAACATGCACTTCATACGCAATAAACATGCAATCAATATATAATAAAATGCAATAAATACTAATTAAGAGGTCGGTGATATCATTTCCTTTAATTAATTCAATTTCAAAAATATGAGGATTGACAATCATATAGATAGTTTCCATTTTTTATTATACAAATCAAAATCAATCACATAAATATACAATTTAAATGTGATTCAAATTTGAATCTCACAATTATATTCAATGTAACATATATTATTAAAATACATTAATAAACATACATATATATATATATATATTTGTGTTCAATAGTTATTACAATAACTATTTCATATATAAAATAAAATAATTTATAATAATAATTATTTCAAATAATTTAACTAGAAATTGTCGCCACGATTATATCCTCAACAATACATTTAAAAGTGATAAATAATTAAAGTGGATTATCGAATTAAATTTCTATTATCATCAAAATTGATAATTACAATTATCATGGGTTAATAAAATGATAATAATACAAAAGCCAAAATTAATGAAACGATTGGTTTTGTAACAACCAAATCCGAGGGAAAGTTTATTCTATTGCATCTATCGCCACGTACCGCCCCCGTCGACACGCCGCTTCTAATTGATTCCAATAAGTTCGCTCCGTAGACAAAGGCCCAACTGGGTCAGGAACATCCTGCTTAGCCACGTGACGCCACCGAGGGCCTCCTCAAGAAGCGTCGTTGGCTCATTTTCCAAAAATTTCACTTTTCCGATTCAATTCAATCGCTTGAGAAAAACTATTTAAAGGCCTTTTAAACACATAAAAAAAATTCTCAACTTTTAATTCTAGTATTAATTTATTTAGTTTTTTCACTGGAATTTGTAAAAAACATTTTTTACTTCAAATTAATTATACAATAAATATTCCATAAATCAAAAACTTTTTTTGAGACACTTAAACTATCCAAATAATTCTGAATTTTTTTAGAAATGGTTGTCGCCCCTCCGAATGCATTTTAAAAATTGGTGGAATTGTTCAAACATTTTAAACGCCTCAAATCCAATAAAACATTTAGATTTCAATCCAAAAATATTTTAAAAAACCCTTTGAATTCATGAAACACAAATCTAAATTTAAATCATCAAAATTAATAATATGATGAATCCTTTAACAATCAGATAAAAATACATATTTATTCATGGATCAATTTTTTCATAACATATATTCATGGTCAAGAATATAAGGACTATGAAAAATGATATAAAATGTTTATTCAACGCCTATATATGAATGTAATCTAAATATGGTCATGATGCCAATTTTAAGCTGAAAAATTGATACAACTCTCTGTTTTACAAAAAATAAATAACAAACTGAACTAAGATCGAACAAACGTATAAAATCAATTACAAAACATACATATATATAAGTTCATACGCATAATACAAGTTAGCATTTTGCTAATACGCAGAGGATATGATTTAACTTCAACCTCACGAATCCCTCCGCTCAACTCTTGAAGACCAAGTGAAACGGCTCCATTAGTCCACACCAAGAGCGGTCAATTCACGATCGATTTTGCTAGAATCTTACGAAAGCAATTGATTAACAAAATGAGTCAAAACTTGACTCATAACGCTAGAGAACGAGGGAGGGCGGCGGTTTTTCTTTGGGGAAGTTAAGATGAAATGAAAAACATGTGTTTTTCTATTTCATCTATTTCCTTTATATACCTCTTGTTTCGCCCGAATAGCTCGACTGCTGATAAATAAAATAACTCGCTAAGTCAATCAACATGTTACTAAACGCAGTGGGGCAACTTAACAAGTTACTAATGAAGCTTCGTTAAACCACAATTGAACTAGCAAGTCAATTGATCTGTTTTTATCCAATTTGTATTTTAAGATGATTAATAAAACCGATCGAAAGATCTCGTCGATTTTAATCAATCTCCCACAATCACGATTTAATTCCATACACGGAATATGACTCAACGCCATCAGATGTGAGCGACCTTTCCTGACTCAAATAATATCATTAGTATAATAAATATAATCGACCATATAATTATTATATCGATTATGTAATGATATGAAGAATCGGCATAACCCCGATATTATCGTGAGTTCCATTTTAGTAATTTACAATTACTATTTATCAACACTTAGCTCGAGTAATCTCATTGCTAAGAGTAGTAAATCACCGGCAGTCAATATCGCGAACGGCATAATTATAGAAATCAAAATACACCATTTCCAAAGACTCTCACTGGCCTCGAAGGACATTTTATGTTCATTTATCACGCGATTCTAGTCATAGTTAACCATAAGCAGCCGCGCGAAACACCCAATTTAATTTTCTTTTACCGAGCCGAATCCGAATCAGTACTAAGTGGCGGCCCCATAAAACCAATCGCCCCAAACTCATTGGTAGGCTCGAGATCTACTCTCAGATATCAAGGATGGATAAATCTCTTATAATATATCAATACTCATCGCTATACTCACCGTGGTCACCCAACATACGTCAGTTATAATCCCCCGCTATGTCACATGTCAAAGACACAACTCATATAACATGCGAGTTATATACGCATGTCTAAGAATTGTTAAACTTAACAGCTTCCTAAGCAAACATCATAGACACGATATGGGGAGAGTCTTCATGATTTCAAGTAAATGTCAATCCACCCTAGTTATGCAAACCGGGACAGGCCATAAGATCGATCAAGTCATGCAGTTCTTTCTCAGATCCAGCCCATCACCACTATGTCGGGTCATCAAACGCTTGTCGCCTGAAGAAGATCTCACTGAAGTGAATGGCTATCTTATATCAGACTCAAGAGGTTCTCTTGTCAACACTTCCGTGTTGTCTCTCTCTAGAAATTGTATAAGAGTCTGGTGGATTTCATTTTTCACTGACGAAACAACAAAGTTATATGTAAATTAAGAGATATGAACACATAGACATAGCGAACAAACAAAATGGATATATAAGAAGCCGTGAATATCTCAATTATTATTTACATACAAAGACGTATAATGCCAGCTCCCATCGAATCCAACACCACCGCGACATTTGTCTAGTGACCAACGTTGGCCGCATATTCATTACGCTTGCCTCGAGGCATCGTCTGCAGCGGCAGTCAGATACTCTATCGGTTGGAACCACTCCAATCAAAGCACTAATTGAGAATGCCAAAATCGGAACCTTAATTGAAGAACCCCAAAAGTCAATTGTCTAATTGAAACCAACAAAATTGAAACATAAGTTAACATTGAAACTGGAAACCTTAATTGAAAATTTGGAAACCCCCCAAAATTCAAAACTTTAACAAATTGATTCAGAAAAAATTAAAGATGCATGCGATTGAATAGAAGATGAAGAGAAAACTCACAAATCCACAAATTGCCATAATATTTTAATCAATTAATGAGATCATTAAATCGGATGACCAAATGAAGAGAAAACCCACAAACTCATCAAATATTTTAGCAATAAACTCATAGTTGTTTGGTCTCTTTTTATTATTTGGGTCATATTTAATTCATTTTAGTCCTTCATCTTTGCGGGAGAGTCAAATATAGCAGGGGTAAAAGCATCGCTGGGTACTTGGGCAATGTAAAACGACAGAACGGGAAATCTGGGGACGGAACCGGGGGGAGTCGATGAGATTAACGAGGCTCAATGGGTGGGGAGGATTAATGGAATTAGTAAGGCGAAAAAATCCAAACCAACCGAAAATAACCAAAATTGTCGGAATCGATGTGAACCGAACCGATTTAGGTTCGACATCTACAACCGACTAATTTAGGTTCGGCCTTTAAAATAACTGAACCGAATCGATTTCTAAATTTTACGCAGATTTCATAATTTTCATTTATTATCATTTTTAAGATCTCAGAAGATTTGCAGAACGACTCCGCCTGCGCCGGCCGCCCGAAAGTAGAGCGTCATTATAATCCCAACACCGTAATCACCAACCGACTTCGATCGACTCGCCTTTAAAAACTACTTTTTTTCTTCAAAATATGATTACATATAATATTACCAAAATAACTACAGCTTTAGAAATTTACAATCCATCGTGATATCTAACCAACCAACCCATATATATACAAATATATTCTAAATAAACAAGAATGCCGCAAGACTACAAAAAGAGAGGTGATTTGATTTGTAATACAATACTTAATAACCGCCAAGGCTAAAGTTTCAAAAGAAAAAATACAACAATAAAATAGTTGACAACACATCAAAATCGATCAAGGATCTTCTCACACCCGATGCTCACCTAGCCACTTAACAAAATGTCTTCCTCAAATGTACTGCTCAACCGCCACAACCTCGGTGCACAAATGAAATGCCGCCAACGCGGTGTTTAAGTCATGGGGTTTTTAGTGAAACTTAACACGCGGGTGAACTTACCATATTTTAACGAGTCAATCAATAATATAATAGTCAAATATGAATAAAAATACATATATCCGTGGACTACCTAAAAAAGGTCATACAAACATAATTCAAGCAGAAATTCAGACAGACAGCTACATGCAAGATATAATAAGATTCATTAAGCACACAATTTCGTAAAGAAATCAATAGACTCAACAACGACTAAAACTCTAGTCATCAAACTCCTCCTATCTCTCATATCCCCACCAAAGATACCAACCTCTAACGCCAAGATATACTCAATCCGTCTCACTGCCAGAATAGACTAATCATCAATCACTCCCGCACTTATACCGTTAAAGAGTAAGTGCCAAAACCCAAGACTTATACACAAAAGTGGCACACCGATTTATGCCACAAAGTATAGTGCACATCACACTCACACCAGCATTGGCCAAGACAACTGCTCGACACACTCAAGATAAGGCACACCGCTCTTATACACTAAGTATAAGGGCACAACGTGACTATACACTGCTTATGCGCACATATCGCCGTATATCCCGTAGCGAAAGGAGAGTCAACTAACCCCTAATCATCCCAACATAGGTCAAATCCTCGAGCACTAAGTCACCCCTGCTCATAGATAACTCTAACCATCACCTCTCAATAACCAGCCTACTCTACTCCCAACAATATCCAAGCACACACTAAAACATCTCACAATCGGAGGTCAAACACAATCCACGACAAAGCCACATAAATCATAAAGGCCACAAGGCCATGGAATACAATAGTACGACAAGCCACATAAATCTAAATATAAGTTGGGAGTTCTCAAAGCGACATTTACTCCCAAGCAATCTTCAACGCCACGCACATAATCACATACCATATCAATGGCTCACACAAACGAATCACACATAATCATATCATTCTCACGTAATCACGACACAATGACATGTACATCATTCTACATAATCATAACACAATAACATGTTCACACAATTTAAGGTAAAGATTTAAAGTAACACCCACGAGATAAGTACTCACCCTCTCGCTACCACAAAACATCCAACACACCACAAAGAACTACCCTTTCCACGATCAACGCCTAAACAAAACAATCTTAAAGTATAATCAAGACCTACTAATTATACTGGGCGTTTAAGATACATAACCAACTCAGTAGGGAACTATCTCTAAAAATGCCTAATTACGATTTTGATAAACTATCTAATTATAACCTACTCCGACACAACCCAATCAATCCCCCGCTATAATTCCATCTTATTACTTAATCATTACAAATCAATTTATAAGTCATTTTAGTTAATCGGACAGTCTCATATTGAACTATACTCCGAAATACTCAATTATAACTTAACTCTGAATTAACATTTTTTCAACCTAATCGCCTTAATCAATTTTAAATCACCAATTTAATATCACAATAACTAAGGTAATAAGGTCCCCAACATAACTCCCTACATATTTAAAAGTCTTAGAAAAATATCAACCCAAAAAGTCGAACTGAAAACCTAAAAGTCAACCCAAAACGATAACATTCCCTGAAACGACCTCTAAATCATGAATTAATCACTATATACGCTCACGTAACTCCATAACCAACTAAGATTCATCATAAAATTGAATTATGGAAAAGTCAACTAAAGTCAACTATGTCAAAACCCAAGAAATATCTCGAAAAGACTTGAAATTTCTTACCTTTAACTCACAGAATTTTACGGGAGTATAAAGTTAAGCCCTGCCACCCCATCTTCGGGAAGTTTGACAATCTACAGGAATGGAAAACGAAATTTTTAAGGGAGTGGAAGCGAATATCTCTATTGCAGGTAAGCAAAGGTTGTGCCATTTACGATCTCAACGATGACACAAGATAAAGGTTGATAGATATTTAAAAACTCGAGTCCTGCCTCGGCTTCTATTAATTTCTCCCAGCATCGTACTTAAATCTCCTAACCCTATTTCAAAGATAAAATATTCCATAAGAAAACTAATAAATTATAAATTAACTAAAGTTAAAAAAATTCTACGAAATAATATTATCATCGAAATTATTTATACTTCATCCCGTCCCAATCACTAATCGGTAATTAAATTTTTTTTAAACGCGATCAAGTTGTTACAATTTGGTAATGCGGTACATTTTAAGAATAAAATTTAGATTTAACTTTGTTCATTATCGATATAATGGAAATATGATATATATAAATCTTTCTAAAACTAAAATATAGGGAAATACAAGTGATATGTAAAAAGCGAGCTGCATCGCATTAAACGCAGATTTGTATCGCCTTAATTAATCTTAAAATAAGTTCATTGAAATTATGAATTAGATCTAGTCTTAGGGACTTAATTGAAGTTCAAACGACAGACTAAAATCGACTCAAAACCTAAACTTAACCGTAACTGATGGAAACCAATCTAACCTAATCGATTTAGGTTCGCCTGGTGAGAACTAAATAGGTTTGGTTCTTGTTTTGGCTCAAACCGAACCTAAAACGATCCGCTCACACCCTAAACGGAAACGGACTATCGGAAAGATGAATTATATATCACCATCGGGTCTTTTGAAGGGTAACGGTCCGGTCCTAATTGGTTACCGGATAAAAAAAAGAGTATCGGGCGGTGACGTGGGCCGAGTTCGGATCGATTCTGCCTCCGCCCAATAACAAAAGACTAGCTCATGGAGTAATTAAGAGTAAAAGTATTTGGTTTGCTGTGATTAAAATAACAATTACAAAACCGAACTGTGGATTCTACAAATATAATAGAAACAATATGCAATGAGCGCCAGACTTCTTCAGGATCAAGGCCATAGAATATATTTGAGGAGATTCACAATCAACGATCGTATCTAAGAATACCCACACCAACGATAATGAACCCTCCGTAGTTCTTTATCGAGCCTTTTAAAATAGTTAAACCCAGAAAAGTATCGATGCAGTAAAATTCAAAGGATTTCTCCACCTACTAGTCTACTAGGATTTGTGGCAGAAAATTTTAACTTCAAAGTCATGAATCGTGCAAGTTCTCATCTCCAAAAGTGGCCTTTATATAGGCTCAAAATCTCTACTTTTAAGCGCTTGTTAGACAAACTCTTCCACCTCCTTAAGAATATTCTAGAAGATTAGAGTTTTAAGGCAAAAATCTCTCCTCTTTTTTTCTCCTCGTAGTCGACTATAGTGGGATTTCTAAAACCTTCCACTTCAAATTCCCAACTGCAGGCATCTTACGCGAGAAGAGAATATTCTATAACATTTCCTCCTTATCCTATTTAGTCGACATGGGGCGATTCAACTATTGAATTTCACCCCAATACTCTCATACAGCTTATATTTTAAACTCCGAATGTTATAATTAAATTATAGTTCAATTTCGTTTGTCAAGCAGGCGACCTCTTAGTTCGACTGAATTAGAAATATATAATTTATGTTTAACCAACATCATATTAATATAGATTACGAAATGATTTAGTAAATCCATCATAACTCCTAAGGTCAATCGAGTTACCTAATATATTAATTGTCCAACAATTAACATATTTCCTCAACTTATTATTATTTAAAATGTAATTATCGGTCAGACAATCTAATTTTCAACACGCATATATTTATGAGATATAACATCTCATTTCCAACACTCTACTGCCTCGCACGATTATTTGTAAAAACTATTACTACTAATCGACATATTCGCGCGATTTCCAACAACAAGCCTATGGTGATTTATGTCACTAAACTTGCATCTATACTTTTCAAAGTACAAGACGCGATCTCAAGATAGCACGAGGGTCGGCCAACAAATCACCATCGGCCTCTCCAAGAGACTGTAAATTCAAACCGTTATATCCGGTTGTACACCATCTGTGTACAAGAAATACAAAACTCAAGTCTTTTATAATCGTCTCCGTTATTTAGAAAGACGCTAGATTGTGGTCAAATACATTACTCCTATAAAGTGAAATCGTCAATGCCAGGTTCAAGATCATTGAAACCATTTCAATAATCAGATACCTACACATCGACTGAGTAAGAGTTCTCCTTCCGATCCAAGAAACGTGATCGTATTAATCAACACATACTACCAATCTGTTCTCATTCCCAATAAGGAACACCGATTAGTGGACTTACAATATCAATGCTTTCTAGGCTCGATAGACGTTTTGTTTGAGTCCTTAACTCCAAAGACCTCTCTAAAAAACTTATATATTGTGAATGGAAGGTACTTATTACTCAAAGTTAACGACGCATACATACACATTATATATATATATATGTAATGACTAAGTTAGTTTATAAGACATATGATATATATTATTGAATTTGAAGATTAAAATTCAATCATTGTCTTACAATCATTTATGACATATATAAAGAAAAACTAGCTCCCACTAAGCATTGGGCACCACTCACGCATGTCCTTAGCATCAATATCATACAAGGCGCGCTTATCATGCTTATGCTTGGAGGCAGCGGTTTAGTTGGGCGGATCTCATATAATATCACTGGTTCTGAACCTTACATATCCTAACATTTCATCGGCATGCCCGTAATAAGATGATATTTTGTGAGTACATGCTCGATCCGTGGATGCGATTCGTTCCAACAGCTATCGCTTCTAGCGTTATCACAATATAACTCCAATCGACCCTTCAATGCTAGGTACTACTCCAAGTTCACTCACAAATTTCTTGATCCACAAAGCCTGGCCTTCGCGCCTTTAATCGCAATGTACTCGCCTGCTTTTCGAAATGGCTAGCTGCTGGCCTTGCTTACTTACTGACCTAACATCGCACTACCTGCTCCGCAGAAAAACATAACCAGATATCAGATCTGACCTATCGCCTTTATTTGTTTGAAATCGGCATCTGTGTAAATCTCTATCAAGAACTCATTATCCTCAACGATAAGTGAAATATATCTTTAGTCCGAAGTACTTAAGTACGGCTCATGTTAGCCTAGCACTTTCACACGGACACGATTAGTAACGTCATATAATTTAGAATGGGCATTTGATATGTCCGGACGCAGCATAACACGGGCATACACGATGATCCTATGGTCGACGATGTGAACATCACCATCCTTTTCTTCACCTCAAGCCATGTGGGACAATCAAACGTCGGTAATAATGTCATGTCTCACGTAGTTTCTCTTGGAATCATCCATCTTAAATATTTTCAACACTTTATCAATATGTGTTGTTTTCGCTTAATCCAATAAGCCTTTTGCATCACCTCAGGATCTTAATTCCAAGAATTGACAGTTTCTCCCAAGCCTTTCATAGAGAAACACTTACTTAGCCATAACTCACGTATTTAAGATGTGTGATGCCGAGTATGTCATCTACATACGTAACTATAAAGAATGTGAAGCTCCCACTAACCTCTTTGTATACACAAGAATCTTCTGCTTCTAATGAACCCAAACTCTTTGATCGCTCTATTAAAATTAAGATCCAACTCATGATGTTTTTGCTTGGCATATAAACGGATTCAGAGTCAGATACCTTCTGTAGAGCCTGGGACACGTAGTAGCCCGGAGGTTGTGTCATGTACACGTCCTCTTCAGATTCTCGTTAAGGAACGCAGTTTTCATATTATATTTATCTCATAATCATAATATGATGTCAAGATAATCCTAATGGATTTTTAACTTTAAAAACTAGTGGAAAAGGTTTTATCATAATCAATCTCTTGAATTGCTTCAAACATTTGCCACAAGTCTAACCTTATAAACATGGACATTTCCATATTTATGCAGCTTGTGCTTAAAGACCCATTGTACCTCTGAGAGGGTCTATCACTGGTGATCCATCAATGTCCAAATATTTATTTCTGCACATCAATCAATCTTCTGATTTCATGGCATAGTCATTCATCGCATCTTGTTTCTTTATGGCTCTTCCATATGGTGCTAAGGTTTCAATTAAGAATCGTCAAGATACCATCTATCGGCCTTTGAAGAGTTCTATCCCATCCTCCCAAGGTTGGGTGTGAGTCTTAGTTGGCTCCGATCAATGGCTTCCTGCTGGATCAAGCTTCAAGTTCTTCTATATGCTATGGCTCACCTCCCTGAAAGCATCCCCATGACGCCTTCAACGCATTTCCTCACTATTCAACAACTTCAAGATTCTCACTTCTTCAGAGGTTTACAGTATTCTTCTCAAGAAAGCCATTTCGCAACGTAAAATCTTATTTCCATGCTTCAAAATAGAAGTAATACCCCTTTGGCTTTTTTCGAATAACCAAATTTAAAATAGCATTGTTCGTGATTGGGTCCAAGTTTTCTGTCCGTAGGGTCAATTTCTTTGACATAGGCTTCACTACCCCAAATTCTTCATATGACCACTGCCTTCTACAAAGGTCTTAGAGTCAGATTAGTTAGGACATTTATTTAGCGGTACATGGCAGCCTCAGAAAGTCAGATCCCAAACTGAAATGGGCAATGGATGATCATCATGGATCGAATCATATCCAATAGAGTTTTGATTCCTCCTTTCTGATACCTTATGTCGAAAGGTAGTAGAGTGAGTTGTGATACAACACCACACTCTTTAAGATGTGCTTCAAATACTGACTTAAGTATTCTCCTACCGTTTGATTCGGAGAACCTTTAACACTTGTTTTATTGAGTCGGGTTCTCAAACTTTTCTCGAATTTCTTTGAACTTTTCAAAGCCCATTCTTATGCTTCAAGAGATATATAACCATATCTATTGTGAAGTCACGCGGAGTGATTTGGCATTTAGTAACCTCCTTTAGCAGAGACTATCACCACACATCCGTAGACAGATGATACCCAACAAGTCCTCTCTAATTGCGACTAAGAAATGCGGATTTGGTCATCTTGCTCAGCAAGCATGACTGTGATTGATCAAATGATTCAAATCAAATGATGTCAAAAATTCCACCAAAGACGCAATTTCTTAATACATTTATCGGCTTATGTAACTAACCGGCAATGCCACAAATGGTGAGGATCTCAAGTCATTTGGTTTGCCGCTTTCATCGCTGCAGGTTAGATGTCTCAACGATTGTATCTAATTACATAGATACCATTCTCAAGCAGATACCCAGACTATTAAACTATACTATTTCTCGAAAATCTAAATAACCATTTCACTAATCGAAAGAGCATAGCCATCATTTTCCACTGCGGAAATCGAAATGACGTTTCTACTTAAAGCAGTACGCCAGAGAGCTGTTTAGTCTAAGTACCATTCCTCGTTGGCAAACATAAACAACCGATCCCCGCAAAGAATGGGTCAGAACTTTTGCCTCCATTTCCTCACCAAGCAGGTCTATTCATTTCGCAGACCACCTTTCTTCTATTCTCAGATATCACACACATTTTTGCAACGCGAGCGGCACATCCGTGTCTAGCATCCGTGTCGAAATGAAGCAGTAAAGGTTCCAACATAAATATCTATAAAGATTTGCACCGTACTACCATCTCATCTCACATGATGATTGTCATTCCACGATCCGTTTCAGATTATCATATTTCATTTCTCCGAATCGGAAGGAGTATTAGAGTTATATTCATGTGGCTATATTTAACTATAATGTAAGATATGTAAAAATAATATAGCTTTAGTTATTCATGTCATAATAAGTGATTTCTAAAAATCATATAATAGAATCATTTGTTCTTACAATCCCACCTAAACGCACTAAGGCTCAAGATCCTACACGACAGAATTGAATGAAGCACGCATACATTCCAACTCACAATCAGATAGGTAGCGCACTTCAACACCAATCATGACTACTATAGATTCTTGGCTCCTCACTAAAGATACAATCTTATAATTTGATAATGACCTCTTTTTTGTCAACGGTCCAAGTCTCATCAATTGTAAATCACCGCTTAAGAACTAAGCATACCAACATAGAAGCTCCGTCGATGTTTATAAAATAAGTCTCAATTGAATTGGAAATCGTATAAACACCATTGGGAAAAGAAGTCTTAAAAAGATGACACGCCTACCAATGGTAGTCCATTATAACGAGGGTTCAATCCAACTTTGTGAGTCAGTAATGACAATACTATTTAATTTATATGAATTAGACATATTTAATCGGCCTTGTAATTAAGCAATATATATACGTACAAGTGGTTATATATAATATCACAAGCAAAAATTATACACTAATAAAGACTCAGATATGGACTTATAAAGTCTTAATTAGTTCTCAACTACTAGTCTACTAATGACTTATCCGTCATTCGAAATGAAGTTCAATTTTAATTAATTATATTTAAATAATAATTAAACTCCCTCTACTTATTCATCTTGCATAAGATTAATCAAGCCGTATTTCTAAATACATCTAAATTAAGGTCATTAATCTCCTTCTTATCCATTATTAAATTATGTAATGCATTTCTAATTATCTAATAAATTAAATTAACGCATGTAATAAATAATAGATACAAGAACTATATTTTAAAGGCACACATATGATTTTAAATAAATATATGTCATTCCATATTTATCAAACGAATATATAATTTAATCGGGCACAAGTGTAGATTATGCACTTAAACTATTTTAAGTATTTTAACAATTAATATTAAATAATAAGTATTTCTAAAAAATACTATTTATTTGATTTACTTTTATAAAATTTACTTCAGATTATATTATTAAGAAATCTAATTATCAAATAATAATTAATTTATTTGATTTAAATGGTTCGAATTATTAAATCTAATCAAATTAATTAATTAATTAATAGTCTTTTATTTTAATTTAATATCAAATATCACTAAAATAACTTCTAATCTAATTAGAACTATTAAAGTAGTAGAATTAAATTAATTAAAACTAATTTCCAACTGAAATTAATTTAAAATACACTGAAATCAAATATTAATTTCAAAGAAAACAGTGTTTAAACAATTTTAAAACACAAAACAAAAAAGAAACAAGTTCTCAAAAAGGATCAAGACCCGCGAGAAGCCAACCATCACCTACCAAGCCCAAAAGATTGTGGCTCAAAGAAGTCTAAATTTAGCCATCGTCCATTACAGTCCGAACGTGTACACTACGCCGAAAAAATAGACGACGCCAAGTTTATTAATGGATTTATCGCCAAACCGAAATAACTTCAAGCTGACTGCTTTTCCACGCGACCACTGGGCGCTACGACGCCGGGCACCTGGGTCGACTTCGTCAAACCGAAGTCAACTCCAGAAAGCCAACGAAGTCAACTTGAGCTCAATCGAAGCCGATCTGGCCAACTGCTGACCGACGACGCCACCCAACGAATCAGACTTATCGGCCACCTCGTAGCCTTTACGTACTATTCCGTAATATTTTTTATGAAAAGATTAGTTTTTAATCAATTCAAATCAAACTCGATATAAATTTTTGTTTCAAAAATTTCTAGGGCCCATAAAATCCGAAAAATATTTCGATTAACTACAACGATCATTTTCGAAAATTATTAACAATTAATTGGATTTAATTATTTAATCAACATACTTCTACAACTGAAAGTTAAAATTATATAATCATACCCTAACACATAAAATTCAGATTCAATAATACATAAACGTTTTCGGGCATTTAATTATGTAATTACAATTCGTAGCCTGGCTCATGATGCCACCGTTTTGTTTTACGAATTAAAATAACAATACAAAAACTGTAACCAAGATTCTACGAATATAAGAAAAACAATAACGTTCGAGTGCATACCTTTCTTCCAGATCATGAACTAATATATCCGGAGCGGCACTTTTGAACAACGGACGATTGTTCTAAGAATCGCTCACACCAATATATGAACGAATCCAATCTACGAGCTTTACTAAATCTTTAAAATATTAAACTGTAGACGAAAGTTAGTAAAAATCCAAAGGATTTCTCCACCCCATCGGGTCGACTCATGACTTAAGTGGGGGAGAGAATTCAATTTCAAAAGTCGCAAGCACTAATAAAGTTTTTCATCAAAAGCTTTTATATAGTGCCTCCAACATTCCTACTTTTGGCTTCAAAGAAATGCGCGAAACTCTTCCACCTCCTTAAGAATATTATGTAAGATTGTAGCCTGGGGCGCAAAAAATCTCTTCTTTTTTTTTTTCTCCTCATGGTCGACTATAATGTGTTTCTGTAACTTTCTACTCTTATCCCTAAAATCTGCTAACCTTCCCACTTATCCATAAAAATTACATCTTTACGTGGTACAGAATATTCTAGAACTTTTCCCTCCTATCCTATTTTAGTCGATTAGCTTTAGGCGATTCCAACTATTGAAATTTCTTTGCCCAATATACTTGATAATAAATATATTTTAAACCTAAAATTATAATTAAATTATAGTTCGATTATTGTCAAGCAATGACTTGCGCCTCGGGATTTAAATCGAAAATGTGTATTTACTTACGCTAAATCCTAACATCATATTAATAATATATAGATTACGAAAGGCACTCTTAAAGAAGCTCCATCATAACCCCTAATAATCGAAGCTACCTAATATATTACCTCCAACAATTAACATATTCGAACTTATTATTATTTAAATGTAATCATCGCTAGCAATCTAATCTGCTCAACGAGTATTATTTGGCGAGATATAACATCTCATATTTCAACAAGTGAATATATTTCCTTAGTTAAAATAATTTTCAACTCTCCAAACATTTATAAATGAAGTAGAAATTCAATTCTCGATTCTTTCCTTAAATTTCAAAACAATGAAACTATTAGATCGACATACACTTGTCAGATGTTATAAGTACACCAACTATTTTAACCCCTAGATGAAATAGAAGCTGTTAAAAGCAAGCTTTCATTTAAGCAGAAATAAGTATTTCAAATTTTTTAGTAATTACTGATGTTTTTAGCTGGACCCACATCTCGAAGCCGGGTATACACCCAAATGTCATTGGGTTCACAATGACTATTTCGCTCTCCCTATTTCAGTTGTGAAAGCTTTTTTGCTGTCGTTAAAATTGTTGGCCTTTATTAAAATTATTATTCTGCAAAAGCACAGATAATATCGCCTCGATATACATCTCTAAATCGGTGAGAGACACCAAAAAGAAACGAATAAGGATGAATATTATTTACTGAAAATTTTCCTCGTTGCCATGGGAAACGTTTTAATTTTTCGTCAAGCAGGTTAGAAAAAACAAGCGAATTCGCCAGACTAAAAACAAACACAAGTCCAATTCGCTTATTATTAAACAAACATTTGATTTATTGGGGTTTCTGTTGAACAACATTTACCACAAATTGCTACTTTCCTTACAAACATAACGAATCGTAGTTTGTCATGACCGCCGACCTAACTAAAACGATCGGTTAATCATAAATCAATAACGTTATCATATTTAAACACCAATTAAAAATGACTGCCGAATCATGTTTCGAATAATGTTATCATATTTAAACACCACAATTAATTATTATTTGGTAAATATTAAAGACAAATTTCGAATACACAACATTAATTATTAATTATTAAAATTGTCAAAATTCGAAATTATTAACATTAATTATCAAATATTCACATTTATCAAAATTGAAATATTAACATTCAAAATTACACACAAATAATTATCAACATTCAAATTATAAAAAATCGAAATTATGAAAATTAAAAATTATTAATATTCTAAATTATAATTAATATTAACGATATCGATTTAAGCAGAATAAATAAGTAAGAATTAAATATTTGCTAAGTTATAAAGAAATGTATAATTCATTAAGGTTTGCATATAAACATAAAGATAATTCATTGGTTTGCATACAAACATTTACATCTGCTTGCTTTTAAAGCAATCATTGAAAATCCGACGATTTAATCTAAAATTTACCAATATTCATCAAGTTTCTAAAATTCTACTATATTTCCATATTTTACCATTTTTGACCATATTTATATTTCGTAATGTTACCATACCATATTTATCTTCATCATCTAAATAACTATATTTTTATAATATTAACATATTTTATCATAACCTAAAATTTTATCATATTTCATAATTTCATCATAATTTTATCATAATCTCATATTTCATTGCTTAATCATAATTTCATAATATTTCATAATTTTATTATGAGTAACTCCAAAATTTCATAGCATTTCATAATTTTATAATTTCATATTTCATAATCTAAAATTTCATAATTTCATATTTTCAATAATTACAATTTCATATTTCATAATAATTTCATACATTTCAGTAATTTTATTGTTAATCATAATTTAAACCATAATCTCATATTTTATTGTTTAATCATATTTAAATTGTTCTCGATATGTCATTATTTTACTATTTCTCATAATCTAAAAATTAACTTAGCTCTTATAATATTAACATATTTTATCATAATCTAAAATTTTATCATATTTCATAATTTCATCATAATTTTATCATAATCTCATTTTATCAAGTTTAATCATAATTTCAAAGATATTTCATAATTTTATCATAATTTGACCATATCTATTATATTTCATAAATTCACAATGTTTAATAATTTCCTAATATATAATTCATAAATCGATACTATTAAATACACAATTCATTACATTTTCTCCTCAAATTTAATTAAACACCATTCTCATTATACTTTTAATAAACGCGCTTATCAGATCAGGAATCATCGCTTTGCCAGACAGCCCATAAAATAATTCGTTGTCATATAACGAATCATTAATTCAGCCATTGCTTAATCGACATTATTAGTCGCTTTGTTCGACATGTCGTTTCAATTAATTCGCTAAGATATCATTTTTACGTAATTAATTATTCAATACTCTACGTAATTAATTATTTAATCTATTCCTTATGTAATAAATATTTAATCGCTTTTGGCGTAATTAATCTATTCTTACAATTACCTCATTTAATATTCTTAGATACTTAATTATTATTTAATTCATTCTTATGTAATTAAATATTTAATTGCCTTATGTAATTAATTCATTCTTATGCAATTAATTATTTAATATTTCTTATATATTTAATTATTTAATTCATTCTTACGTAATTAAATATTTGCCTTATGTAATTAATTCATTCTTACGAATTAATTATTTAATATTTCTTATATACTTGTTTTATTTACTCATTCTATGTAATTAAATATTTAATTATCTGTTATTAATTTATTTTATTCATTCTTACGTAATTAATTATTTAATCTATTCTTTAAGTGCTATTAAACAAACAGTTAATATCATAAGTTTATTATCTAACAAACACAGTAAATTTCGCTTTGGTCACAGACAAAGTGACGTAATGAATTCGCTTATCGTATAATAAAGACTTAATCACCTTTAAGAAGATATTTATAAACCATCTCTAAGAGTTTATTTATAAAGATTTAAAAATTCGCTTGCTACACAAACAAACACGACATAATTGGCCATACATTACTCAAAGATGACAATTGTTGCTACAATAACAAAGATTTAATAATTCGCTTGTTGCTTTGATAAAATACTATTTCATGTCATACAGCATTGCTACAGAGGATTGTCGCCCACATACACTCCCAGCACCCTAAATATCCACCCACCCACCCTAGTTTAGTGTGGGATTGTAATATTGAAGTCGAACCCAATTCTGCAACTCTGCATAAAACATACGTAAGCGCGAGTCACTAATAACACTACCAACATCCCCAAATGATAAAATTTCATCAACTTTTATTTTCCCAAGGTTAACAATTTAGTTGTTCCATTTGGGGCTCCTTGCTCAAATCTTTTTATTCCATTTTTTAATATCCAAACCTCACCTCATGATTCATAAAATTCAATTGATTTTAAGTCAAAGCATTCATGTAATATTCAACAAATTTGGGAGGTTTTATTAAAAGTAAAACAATAATATAAATCAAGAATTGGTTAAAAGCTATTGAATTTAGTGAAAGATTGGATTTTTGGAAAATATGGAGGCTTACAAGAGATGGGTAAGAAGGAATAAGGATTATGTCCATTCACTTGAGTCTCTTGCAAATGTAAGCTTTCTTTATTTTATAAAAAATTGTCTAGTTTTGAATTTTGATTGTTACTTTTTAAATTTTGAATTCGATTATTTTTGTATATGTTACTATAATATTTGGTGAAAAATATACATGTTAGTAGTCTCACTGTATCAATATAAGATACAGTGTTTAATGTTACTATATATTTTTTGTTCTGTAAATTTTAATTTTTCATCTTATTACAGTGTTTAATGATTAACTCTAATTAGTAAATTAGTAAAGGACAAAAGATAATATTTACTGCATCCTCAATGAAGAAATTTTAGCGTAGACAATCGGTTATATTGATATGGAGCTAGTATTTGATACCCACTTTAGTGTTAACATGATTATTTTGATTTGAATCGAATGATGTGTGTTAAATAAGGCCATAAAGTTATGATAATTTTGACTATTGAAAAATTAAATAGCATGATCATTATAGTTCATACATTTGATTTTTGAATCATAATTTGTATCTCATAAATTGAAGAGAATTAGGGAGGCAGTAAATCTTAGTTTTTTTTTTTGGAAAAATGATGATTATTAGTAGTTTATAAGATGCTACAAATCGAAAAACGACTAGGGCTGTGATTTTTCAATTTGAAATGATTGCTTATCTAGCCCCAGCTTATTGGGCTCTTAAGAATTCAGTAAAAGTATGAATTGTTTGGTTCCATGTAATTATGGACGCACGACCAGACTTGAATAGTCGAGCTTAACCTAAATCGCATTTGAATATTTGAAAATTTGGGCTTGTTTGATAGTTAGAAAGGAGTGTGAACTTGAGAGTTTTGGGCATAAGCTTATGAGATTTACACTGCATAAGTTGTTGTGTTTCTGTTTTCTTCCAGTTAGAGTTGGAATTTATTTAGTACGATGGTACTTCATACTAATCTTTTTGCATTATTAATGTGGAAACTTAAACATACGTAGTACTCCGTATCATTTGCTAAACTTCAAATTACAGCAATACCTCCAATGAGTGACGAAGCTGATCAACATTTTATTCAAATGCATTGTTGAAGCCTGAATTTATAAGGAATATAATACATGCACTCCATTTTTTCAAAATGGCTTGGTGCACTACCTACGCTTCTTATTTTTTGTGAAGTAGTAGATAGTGTTGGGACTTTACTATTGGTTAATTTGGAAACAGCCTCCCTGTTATCACTGGGGGATAAGTCTGTATACTACCCCTCTTACTGTGCTCTGGCATGAGTCACTTAGAGACATTGGGACATGTTGGTGATAGTGTTTTCTATGAAGGTAAGTTTGATCGCTTTATTGATATTATTGATGCAGGGATTGACATGGATACTTCCGGAACGGTTTTCTGAATCAGAGATAGGACCAGAAGCAGGTTTTGTTAACTTTTGGTAACAATGGGCTTTTTGTTTAACAACCCAATCACTTAACGAAATATTATTACTATTATTTGCACATCTTGATGAACGCTAAATATTACACACAGATGGTGTTTGTTGGATATGACATGTTGCAGCTTCTTAGTTAAGTGATTCTTTTACCTTTTATTCCTCTCCTTTTACCTTCTTCCACATAGTTTTCTGTTTCCATACAGAGGAGGGGGATTTGCTCACTTTTGCACAACTTCTAAGAAAATGTCATCACCCTTGTGTTTTTGTTCTGCATGAATTAATTGATGAAGAAACTCTTTCTTTCCTGAACTGTATTTACTACGGAGTATTTATTTTCTATTTTTCTTGAAATTTATCTTTAATTATTTGAAGAACTCTATTTAGTTGCCCACTTTGGATAATGTACTTTGTCTTTGGTTGACTTTGGTTTGCCAGTCTGCCTTTTGATCATACTAGAAATTTGTTTTGCAGTATCATCTCTTATTGGTATCATAACCGCCATAAACGACCACATAATTGAGACAGCACCTTCTCAGGCACGTGAAAGACCAGCATACTCTTCTTCTTTTCCTTATTCGTTATGCATAACCTTGACCAAGGATGTGGAGACTTTAGTTGAAGTGGCAGCAGAACAATATTATGGAAATGATAAGAAGTGGAACTTCCTTGCTATTACGGAGGCTATTAAGTAAGGAGGCTATTTGGTTAGAGAGTATGCTACTCTTTACTTTTTGAGTTGGCCTTTCTGTATTCCGTCACTTGAACAAATTGTTATTTCTTGCTTTGGTCATATTACAGGGTTTTTATCAGGCTAGCTCTATTCCGTTTTAGCGGCTATAAAATGCTTTTGCAAGGAGGAGAGTCTTTAAATGATGAAAAGGGTTCCACAGATTCTTATTCTCGATATGGACAAGGCACACAACCTGGGTTTCATAATATGCCTAATAATCCGAGAAATTTGAATGGGCAAACCCCATGGAATCTTGAAGGAAGGGCATTATCCGCCCTGAACAGGTTTGGCCAAAGTGCTAGAATGTCTTCTGAGCCAACATGGTTGCAACGGGTGCAACAGCAGCAGGCAATGGAGTTCCCTGATAGCATTTCATGTACTTCTTTTCGTTCACTAATAAAGTTGTTTTAATCAGATTATCACATTTTTTCTTTGCTGTTCAATATTTCCTGCAGATATGGAGGCCGAGAAACCTAGCCTTCTCAAAATCTTATCTGAAAATGGATTTTATTCACGCTTATTTGTATTAGGGGAGACACTCTTCATTCTAAGACCACTTATTTATGTTTTACTAATCAGAAAGTATGGGACAAGGTCATGGTTTCCGTGGTTCATTTCATTGTCTGTAGACATCTTCGGAAATGGAATCCTTTCATATGGTACCGTATTAGGCCGTGGTTCTAACGGTCAACAGTTTCATCATTCCCCTGAGGAGAGGGATGAGGTTAGAAATTTCAATTTCTTTATTACTTATTATTTGATGAACTATAAGTCAGCATTCATCAGCAGTTTGGTCATTCAAGTGTCTTTTCTTTTCATCCCTTCGTTCTTTCTTGTGAGACAATCTTAAGCATTGGTATTAAGGGTCCTAACTTTCATCTTACTAGTGACTAGAGGGGAGGGTAGAGTCTAATGTTCTAGACGTTTTCTTTGATGGAGTCGACAACATCCGTCTCAGCTATAGCTTCAAGTTCCTTTCTTTATATCTCTATTTTGTTAGCCAAAATTGCAATTTAGGGAATATCGAGTGATATGAAATTCTCTGCTCATTTTCTATCCATACGTGTCATGCAGTTAAAAAGGAGGAGATTGCTGTGGGCTCTATACCTCATGAGAGATCCATTTTTCAGCAAGTATACCAGGTACTTGGTTCTTGCTTTCTGTTAGCGTGAGAGAATGGGTGTGACCGTGGAAATATGGTTAAGTCATTCAGAGAAATAAAGGTTAATTCTTACTTTTACTGTTTCAGGCAAAGACTTAACAGCACACAAAAAACTCTAGAACCGGTCCCTATAGTCGGGCTCATTGCAGGTTTGTGGTTTTAATTGCATAATATTGTTGCCGATATTTAGTTGGTTCATCATGAATCTCATATGACTTAAAAAAATCATGAATATAATATGACCCTTATCTTTATGATCATATCATGATTATTTGTTTAGAGTTTCCAACCTTTTGACTTCATGAACCTGCAGAGAAACTCATTGACCTTATTGTCGGAGCACAGACCCGCTACACCTACATGTCAGGTTCTTAAATTTGAAAGGGTTAGAACCTTTTGCCTTTCGCCCAAAAGTACATCAGTGGCGTGACTTGACACACCTTATTTATTTACATCTTTTTTCTTTCTGTGCTTGAGTTAAGTATTGTGGAAAATGAGATCAGATTTATTTCATTGTATTTAAAGTGTAAAAGTGAGTAATAAGCTTTGTTTCTGGACTTTCATTTTTATGAAGGATGGTGGTCATTTTCTTTGTATTGAGCAAATCAATTCTTTCTAAGAATATTTTTGAGGATCTTTGGATTGTATACATTCAATACAAGCATGTTTATATGCCCTTCTCATAAATAAATAGTCCCAATTACTTATTACACTGGTATGATGTTTGTATTTGTTAAATTTAAATGTTATTGTAACGTCATTGGTGAATTTTCATTATGGAGAAGATTCTCACTTTTTGCATTTTAATCGGATGCTCACCTTTTCATGTCTCAATCCCAATGGATTTTTGATTGTCAAAATTCCATTGTCACAATTAACCAACTTTACAACCTTAATGGACTCACATAACTTTGTTTATATGCCCTCATAAACAATGAATTAGCAGAATTGTTTCATGGTCACTGAATTTTGTTGGAGTGAAATCAGTATTGAAGTTGAACAGTAGTCGAAGGCGATAGTTATGCAAACTCTTATGCTAATGTCATTATCATCTATGAAACGTCCCAGGGAAGTCACATCAGCCTATGAACAATATCCAGTATGATGGAAAACGAATTAACGACGCATCTGGCACCCTGTTCTCACTTTCATTACCAGTGCTAGTGTGCAACGGTGCCAGTCTCAACTCAAACAGCAAGGAATCTGGTGTTTAGACGCCATAGAAACATTGTAAACGTTACCATAGTGATAGCAGGCAAGTACATTCACTCTCAAATAGTCTTGTGCAAGGATCTGAGTCGTGTTGCATAATTTGTGCCGCGCGTTCAAATATGCTAGCTTTATCGACAACTCTACCAAGATCATGGGTTATTGCAAATGGATCCTCAATGCATATCAAATGTCTTATCATTGCCAATTCTTCTGGTCCAATCTTTAGCGTGGTTGCTAGAAATGAACAGTAGCATGATTAGTACTAGATTGTATAAACTAGAACTTCCTGAATTTCTAAATACAGTGAAGTAGATGCTCAATATCTGGCAAGAAATTTTCTCATGTCATACTCATTCTCGTTAACCTAGGCACATTTGTTGAGATAATTAAGGGGGCACGCTCATATCGAATAGTAACTGATGAGTGAATATTCATTTGGGTGCTAAGTGCTAACACAGATAAAGAGATGGTATGTGCGTGAGGAAATAGGTTAGATATGAACAAATCTTGATGTACTGCTTACTAGGATATATTGTTTGGCATTTAGTCACTCACCTCAATGTATGTCCGGTCCAAACAGATATAACGTCATTCATGTAATCATGATAATATGCCCAATAATTGAAAAAAGCCCATAGTAAATGTGCAATACCATGATACCATGTGAGAAAAGATCATGAGCAATTTGCTGCTCACATTCATCTCAACAGTTCACCATCCATATGCAGATTAGATGTAGATCATTAGCTCCTTATCGCCGTGGAGGAAACATAGGACTATTCGGGGGAGCCACCTCAGCATTTGAATATTCACATCGATATACTTCAACCACAAGCTCATCAAAACTACTTGCTGTTACCAGCCAACTAACGACTAGCAGCAAAAACAAAGACCAATTGGATTCTAAAAGTTGGCATAGATTTGTTTTTCGAACTGATGAGCAATGTTGTTATACAACTATTCTAGGAGCACTCCTCTTATGAAGAAGAGCAGATACAGAAGCTCTTCAATAAAGCCAGTAGAATAAGAAGCAAATGTCTTATACAATGATTCAATGACTAGAGTAATATGATACAAAAGCTCTTCAATTGCTAGAAAAGGAGCATTTAGGCAAGTATCCTTATCCTTTGGGCAAGTATCCCCTGACCTCTTTTATCTGATCTGTAGTCCTGTTCAAAAGATAACAAGTTTTGGGTCAAATTAAAGATAGATAACTCCATCCATCACATAAGCAAGGCGGTGAATATTTAAACTCCACAAAAAATTACTTCTGACCAAAATCGGCAAAAGTAAACTAGAGAAAAGACATATTAGCCTCGAATCTCGATATCTTCATTCAGTTTACCCATGAGGCAATGTATTTAAATGCTAAAGTAGTTACTAGCCTTAAAAAGATAAACATGAAAAAATTGAAATATTGCCTTGAAAATATTGCTCATCTCAAACATACAATTTAGTTGCACTGCCACTATTATGGTGTTTGGCTAAGCTTTTATTCAAGTATTTACAAGTTTAGAGTTTTATAGAAAAACTCTGGAAACAAATTTGTTGGCAGGAAAGTCGCTTATAAGCTCCATCATTTTTTAACACCTCTATGATAATTACTTTTTCAACTCTTAAAACGAAAACATCCTTCAAGAGAAACTTACATATAGTCTGACTTCAATCTCATCTTGCCAAAGCTGTCCATTTGCACTAACAAGTATGTCCAACTGATACTCCATAGTCCATAAACAGAAGTGTTACCTTTCTTCTTTCCAAAGTTTTATAAATCAGAATATTCCTAGGTTCAAGTTAGACAGTAGATTGCATTTGATGGACACTTAACTTCACTACAACTCATCTTAATATAAGAAGCCCTTCCCCTCTCTCTTATTAGAAAGGAATTCACTTTAAATCTCTTTATCATCATTTTAACTTAGATTTCTATGTCCGATGGAGTCCAAGATTGTGTGCTTTTTGGCTCTTGGATATAATGGAATAAATTAAATTGGCTCATTACACTACCTACACTTCTCATCTATTGTGAAAAAATAGATAGTGTCTGCATCACTCTTGGGTCAATTCGGAAACAACCTCACTGTTATAGTCAACAACATAGCGTTTGCATACTATCCAACCCACTTTACACCACTTAGGCAGACTGAGGCCGCATTATGGCATGTTGTGTTGGTGTATCATCATTTTAACTTAGCATCTCACATACTTTGCATAATCTACCTCCCTATCAAACATTCTATTTTTATTTCATCTGTAGTTCTTCTGGTGGAGTGCGAGAGGATCTAAACAATTACATATTTTCCATGAAACTGAAAGCATTCCTTTTCCATTTATAAATTGAGACAACTCTAATGTACATAAAACGAAGGAGTTAATGCATTGATACAAGCACAACATGAAAATAAATGAACATCCTAGCAATTAGGTCTGAAACCATTTTGTTTTAGTAAGAAAATATTCTGTGTATTCGGGAGTGTCTGGCTCGATAATTACATTTGAGGTAAGTACCTTATCCATTGACCCTTTGCATTCTCTTTGTTATTTCGTCTTCACTTCCCTCATCAATTTCTAATAATGAAGAGGCAAGCTGATCTACAAGATCATCCAATTCACCTTTAGAATAATTACCACTCTCTTTTATCTTTTTATATTCTTCAGCATGTAATTTTATCAGAGACAACTCAAACTCATTGAATGGTACAGAATTAATCCGAGGATTCTCTCATGTTGACTACTCGGAACTCGATCATTTTGACCATTATATTTCCAGTTCCTATTCGTCGATCTCCCTTCTCCCCCATCATAACCATTAGAATCAGTTTCTTGGCAACTCAATCTACCAACACTACTCCTACCCTTCTCCAAATCACTCCATCTATTACCCACATTATCCCTATTACCTCCAAAACCAGTTTTACTACCAAACCCCATTGGAGGCGCCACCGCTCTATAACTCCCACCATAACCTTGCTCTTTTCCCAATCCATTACTCCCTCTCCATCCTTCCACATTCCCGCGAACATTCCCATAAAATGAATTATCAAATTTAGTATCCGACCAAATCTTTCCAGTTTTCCACCCCTCAAACCACCCACATTCCTCCGAACCAGGCCCGGCTATTAGGGTGTTCGGCCCGGTTGTAGGAACAGGGCCTCCAATTTTGGGGGGCCTGTAGATCAGTTAGCATTTCCTTCTTTTAAGCGGCCGGGAACCTGGAAAAAATATAAATACAGGCCTCCAAACGGTTTCATATCTAGAATGGACATCTCAAACAAATACAGGGCCTCTCATTGAAATACTAACTACTTACTCCAATTGAATGTTTTTTCACAGAATCCATCAACATTACCCACTTGCCTAATTCTTTCTTTCACACTATCATTCCAATTCAACAAATTATCAAAACCCCGATTTTCGATTAAAAAAAAACTACTGCTACTACACAATCCACCAACATATCATTCCCATTCAACGAATAATCAAACCCCCGATTTTCGAGATGTGGCTTCTGCTTGCCCGTCTCCTGCCCGCCTGCCCATGCTGCTGATTAAATTCCAATAATACTAATAAGGTTTTAATTCAGATTAATAATAATAAGGTGTTTAACTCACAATAATAGACGACTTTGAAAATTGAGTGAAAAAGAGGTAGCTGAGGAGGACGAGGTTTTTTTGCTGTTATGGAATCGATTTCGAACGGTACTGATTACTGAGTAACTCAATCGATAGATACTTTGTGGAGTCAAGTAATTATCGATTGCTTTGTGCATCGAACAATTTTTTTACTTGAGTTTGATCCGGATGTTAGTTCAATGGGTATTAAGTTGGGTTTTTTGTTCAATATCGAACATGTATTGGGTTACAAGATCAATTTATACATTAAAATGTGTAAGAAGGTATAAATGAGTCGAGTTTGGGTATCAAGTGTATGAACTTAATCGAGTCGGGGCAATTACAAGGTAGTTTTGGATATGGAGCAATATTTTCCACACAAGCCCAATTTGATAATCAATCAGATGGGTAATCGAGTTGGATTTTCTGAGTCGAGTATCGAACTAGTGTCGGATTACCTATGCTGACACCTATACTCCCTCCATATCTTTTCGTGATGGAGATTGACTTTTACACTATTTTAGATGAATTTAATTGTAGGATAGAATATCATCATTTTAGTGGTTATACTAATCTTTTTTCTCATATTTCTTTAAATTTGAATTTTTTTACACTTTCTTATGTTGTTTGTTTCTCATTTCTTTGAAAGATTGATATTTATTCTTAGATTTCTTATACTAATTCAAATATAATTTATGAATGTAATTTATCTGTCAACGGTACATATACTTTATAAAGTGGTTGAAGAATTTATCTGACTCGAAACCATGGAATGAGGATAAAGTTAATAGAATAATAAAGTTAGATGAGAATAGAAAAGACTTGGTTTGAGAAGAGAAAAGACTAGAGAGAGAAAGAAACATAGAAGATAGAGAATCTAAATTAACATTTCATTTCTTGTTTTGTTTCTCATTACATTCAACTATTTATAGAATCCTACAACTAGTGACATGCATACAATGTGATGCCTTTTGAAATAGAAAGTGCAAATAACAAATAACAACTTTTGTTCTAGTATACTTAAAGTGTGATTCTTCTTGGGTCATGGATCGTAGCAATGCCTTCACTACGATGTCAGCAGCCACTCGAGGATCAAGCTTTGCGTTTGAATAGCCATCTTTCCCTAGTTGTAGGACCATGGAAGGCGTCACGAGAAAGCTTGGACACGATCAACTTTAAATGGATTAGTAGGTTATACCTTGAGCTTTATATTTTATTCTAAATACTTAGAATTCCAAAATTTGCCCTTGATCGATTACTAGTCAATTCCTTTTTCTCTAGATCTTTAGTCACATGATATAATAATATGTATGTTACCAAAATGTATCGTTACCAAATTACCACAACTTTCTTCACCCAGACTTCACGAGTTAAGTGATATATATATCTAATTAGGTGTCCACACATATATAAATAAGTAATAACTCTTCAAGTGGACTGAGATCGTATCATGTATATGAGGTCTGACAAAATCGTCTCTAACATATCAATAATCCATACTACACTGGGTTGCCTACCTAGCATGTGTCTCTCCTAGTTGCGAAAGACATTTTGATACAGTCAACACACGATATTCATATAGCATCAAACGTTAGACGCTCATATCTAAGAATGGCTAAATAAGTAGTTCTTGTGGAAAAACTCTAGGACACTTCTAAGTTTTCATATAGGTCAATTCTAGTACTTTGTTAACTTTTAACCATAGTCCATTTTTATCCCAAAAATTGATTAGACCATCAATCAACAAACTAGTCCTTTCAGGCTTAGATATAAAAAGCATGTGATAATTAATTATGATTAATGTAGTTATCATAAAGATTATGAGTAGATTGTAGCAAGCCATCATAATTGTCAATATTATTGTAGCAAGTCATCATAACTCTCAATGTTAATGTATTATTAAATAATTACTTGTTCGAACTATATGATTTATATATAATCTCAATTAGTCATACTATAAGAATTTATCTATACAATTGTTGGAGTTAATTGTACCAATGGTCCTAGTAAGTGTGTCGAAGTTGCACTTTCATCCCTGTAAGTGGAAACATTACAGAAATAGTCTCTGTTAGTGTACACGTGTTCTCATTTCATCCCTAAATTAACGTGGTCGTTACCAATTAACGTTTTTAAGAGTTTTTTGGGATCAAAATGTAATTTTGAAGAGTTTTGAGTGTTGTTTTCCTGTTTTTCCCACAAAAATCGTCCCACTCTCACATAAGCAAAAGTGTATAGAATGATGTGATTTTGTGGAGGGTAAAAAAAGTGAATTTGTGAGAGTAGGTTGATTTTTGCTGGAAAACATCATCAAAACAATACTCAAAATTCTTCAAAATTGAATTTTGATCCCAAAAGTGACTAAACTCTTCAAAACGTTAATTGGTAACGACCACGTTAAATTATGGAAGAAATCTGTGTTCACTAACAATGACTATTTCTGCAATGTTATCACTTAGAGGGACGAAAATATAATTTCGACATATTTACTGGGACCATTAATGCAATTAACTCACAATTGTTGCATATAACATAATTAATTCCAAATACTTAAAATTCCAAACAAACATGCTATTTGCAAGTTATTGAATTGGGAGCTCAATCTTAGAAGTTATGTCAGATTACTTCACAACAAGAGCTTAGGCGATCGAACTTAATCATCCTAACTAGAGTCACTTGGACTTTCCAACAAAATCTTCAAAGTAATCCAAAACATTATAAACCACCTTCAATATTTGTATTTATTTAATTGAGATGAGCATATTGTCAAATTTTTCCACATAAATAATTATAACGAGACAAATTACAAGCAGCTTGTTTCATTACCTCGTCATTTACCCTGTATTTCCCTTTCAAAGGATGCAACTAGATAGCAACCTAGGAGTTTTATTTATTACGTAGTCTATTGTTTATTTTGATACATTCATTGAGCTTACGTATTTGTCTAATCTTCCCAAATGCATTTGTTCCTTTTCACTACATCTATAAAAATCCATATGAAATTAATAGCACCAAACCAAAATTTTCAACATACAATGGATCTTTTGCATACCATCTTCTATCTAATATCATCAACACTCTTTGTTTCTTTTATTGCAATCATAACATTAGCACTAAAAATATTCTTAGGAAAATCAATCAAGAACAAGAACTATCCTCCTGTACTTGGGACTGTCTTCCACCAATTATTATACTTCAATAATCTTTATGAATACCAAACTCAAACTGCCAAAAAGTATCACACGTATAGGCTTCTTTCTCCCGAGCAAAGTGAGATATACACAACAGATGTTAGAAATATTGAGCATGTTCTTAAACATAATTTTGATAAATATTCAAAGGGAAAGAAAAATCAAGATATTGCGACGGATTTATTTGGGGAAGGTATTTTTATTGTAGATGGAGATCAATGGAAGAAGCAAAGGAAGCTTTCTAGTTATGAGTTTTCAACTAGGGTGTTGAGAGACTTTAGTTGCACAATATTCAGGCAAAACGCAGCAAGGTTGGCCAAATTGATCAATGAGTTTTCTTTGGTTAACCAGGAATTTGATATACAAGTAAGATAATAATTTGTGTGTCATTTTACTACTATTTGTCATATTGATATTAGTGTTTAATCGTTGTATTCCCTAAAAACTATTATTCATTCCTTAATCCTTGATTTAACCACTGATTTTAATTCCTTCAAAATTCGAAAAATAAAGTCTTGCCAAGAAGACAAGAACATGACATATTTTAAATCAACAGTCAACTCTACTACTCCTCTTTTCTTTTGGTAGAAAATAAAAGCAGGTATGATAATAATTCATGTTTCCCTAAATTCATTATTCACTTGCAAAATATTATGTTTATTAGTTACTCATATTTCAGAAATGCTCGTTTCAAACAAAATGAGTGATCAAATGTGATATGGAGTATTTTATTACAACGTTAGTGATCAAGTCCTGAATTTATATGTACATGTTATGAATTATGAATCACTATGTCTCACTAATATAAAAAAGTACTCGAACGTTACTCAAAAAAGCACTTGGACGTCACAAATTAGTTTATCCAAACTTTGAAAGATGGGCTTATACTTGCAGGAATTACTAATGAAAGGCAGCTTGGATTCTATATTCAAAGTTGGGTTTGGAGTGGATTTAAATTGTCTTGAAGGATCAAGCCGAAAGGGGGTAGAATTCATAAAGGCGTTTGATGATTCAAATGAATTGACTTATTGGAGATATGTTGATCCATTTTGGAAGCTTAAAAAGTATCTCAACATTGGCTGTGAAGCATCCCTTAAGAAGAACATCGGAGTTATGCACAACTTTGTAGATGAGTTTATCCAAAACAAAAGAAATCAACTAGAAATGCAACAAGAAAGTGTGAGTTGTCACGCCATGCGTCCATTTTATTGTGATGGGATTAATCTATTAAATAAAATAATAAATAAAATAAGAGTTTAAATTTGAATTTTCATATATATAAAAAGGTTATGTATGTATAGAAGTAGTCATTATTATTAACTTTTTTATATAAGAAAAGGGAATCACATGTTAGTTTGATCAAACATGCTTTTTTCATTCCTCATTCGATCATACATATTTCGATTTATCCTATTTGATCACATCATATGTTGTGAACTTTGTCACTTTGGTACTTTCGATAAGAAATCCGTTAAATTTGTGATTGGCGTTTTTTTTATTTCGACTTTCGAGATGAACTTTTTACAAGTACGTATTTTTTTTATTATATTATAAAAATGCAATAAAATAATATAAAAAAATATTTTTGAAAACAAATTCGATGACATCAATTTTATGGTTTTATAGTCAAAATTTTGACACGGAAACCGAAAACCAAAAAATCAATAAAAGGAATAGGATGGAATAAGAAATTATTCAAAAATGATAATTAATTATTAGTTATAACATTATTAGTTAATTACCATTTTCTTCCAAATTTCTCATGATACACTAATAACTTTTTCTTGATTATGATTGATAAGAATGACAAAGAAGACATCCTATCAAGGTTTCTAATGGATAGCAAGAAAAACCCAGAGGTTATGACTGATAAATATCTGAGGGACATCATTTTGAATTTCATCATTGCTGGTAAAGACACCACAGCCAACACTCTTTCATGGTTTTTCTACTTGCTATCTAAGCACCCAATTATGCAAGAAAGGATATTGGAGGAAATGAGAGAAGTTATGGTTGGATACAAATGGAACCAAATGATGATTATTGAAGATTTTGTTGAAAGTATAACTGAGGAAGTGCTAATATATATTGGTGGAGCAGTCGTTTTCCTAAATTTTTGAAAAATAATGTTTTTAGTATTAAAAAAGGGAATTAAAATTTTATTATTTATTTATTTAAAAATTTAGTTAAATTAAACTTCTTATAATATTATATATATTTTATTTAATATTAGTTCGTTTATTCATTTTATATAAAATTTAAGAGTTAAAATTCATTTGAAATGAATCTTTCCTCCGTAAACATAGATCATCACAATTTGAATGTTAACAAGTTGACTTTTTAAATTTCTAAATTTAATTTTGTTTACTGTATTATATACTTTTTACGAAAAATATATCAAAATGTAATAATTTTTGAGCGTATTTTTTGAATCGATATGTAGGACGGGAGATGTGCTGAGGCAGATGACATCCTTCCTGACGGCCATAAGCTGAGGAAAGGCGACGGAGTATACTATATGGCATATGCAATGGGAAGGATGCCTTATATCTGGGGAGATGATGCCGAGGAATTCAAACCTGAAAGATGGCTAAAAGATGGGATTTTTCAACAAGAATCACCATTCAAGTTCATTGCATTCCATGTAAGTACTACTCCGTACTAATTAGGGGCAAAGCTAGGGATTCATGTTAGGGGCTATACAAAATTCAAAGAAGAACCAAGTTATCAAAAGTTTAGAGACCATTAATTTCCGAATTGGTTATAAGATAGTGAGATCATAGTTTAGAATCAAATAGTTACATCATTATAAATAGTCAACCAAAGTGTTATAAATATTACACATTCGTTCCTAAAAATAATAAATGTTGCATATTTGTCCATATTTTTAATATTCAAAATAAAAACAAATGTTACTTTTTGAGATTATAAACATTTTTTGCTAGTTTTGAGGATTAATATGCGTCTTGACCCTATTATTTAAAACCAAATCAACAATTAACTCAGAATCAGATCAGACTATATATGCTTATGATCTTTATAAAAACATTAAGGTTAAAACAATTTTTTTTTGGAAAATACTTAAAATTTATCATTGTTCTTTTTTAATCTCTAGGCCGGCCCACGGACTTGTTTAGGGAAAGATTTTGCTTATCGGCAAATGAAGATAGTCTCAATCGCTCTGCTATATTTGTTTCGGTTGAGATTAGCAACAAATCCAAATGAGGTTACTTATAGAACTATGTTTACACTTCAAATCAAAGGAGGACTTCGTCTTCTTGCAGCGTCGAGAGAACAAAAGGGTTCATGCTCGCCTCATCTAAACAAAAACAAGGCCAATTAGTAAATCAGATAACCAAACGGCCTTGATTTATTGGCATAAACATTCTATTTTACAAATATTAATTGTGTACTTCACTTTGAAATTTTCAATATATGTATGTACTCCCTATATATTAATGATCGTTTCAATTCCAGTATATAATGATAGACAACTTATTAGATCTAAAACATGATGATTTATACTACGTAATATACAAACAATTACATAATTATCTTTACATATGATGAAAATGCTTAACAGTAACAATGATACATTGTTAACCACTATTTATTTTAAGTAGTTGTAAGAAATGCAAGTCTGATGTTCTTGAGAGCTGCTCCAACATCTTTCATGTTTCCCCTACGTTGTGCTAAATCATTTGTACAATTTAGAGCCAATTCCAATATGGAGTACAAACATATCTTCATGCTCCTCAAAATTCATGACGTCAAAACTCCTCAATGCATCTTCATGCTCCATATTGAACACTTTTATGGCCCAAAAAGTACCATCTGGAAGTATCCCCTTATAAACTGAACCAAAACTTCCTAAACCAAGAGAATTATTCTCATTGAATCCATTAGTTACTTGTTGCAGATTGAAGTAAGACACTCTTTCATAGCTTTTCGGAATCTCATCATTAATTCGAGTAGTGGATTTCCTGACTCGAATTCTTTTCACATACAAGGAAATCATTAGGATCGATAGCACAGATGCAATTGCGACTAAGCATAGCGCTATATCAAACAGTTCCTTCTTTCTTGTCCTATGATGATGAATAAAGGATCCCCGCACAAATCTTTATTGCCCAAAAATGAATCATTTTGAAGTTGCTCAAACCTGATGAATAAAGTGTCTCTGGTATTGGACCTGATGAATAAGACATGAACATGACAATTTTCATGTAAGCTTACTAATGTTGGTGCTTAATATGATTATATTGGGGGCTATTTTCCTACAATGTTACTATTTGAATCAAAAATCAACTTTGTCTCACTTTCTATTGCGTTTTGTTGTTGTTATTATAAATGTTTATACGTGTAAATGAAGTTTCAACTTAATTTTAAATTATTTGTAAATTTGTAATGCAAAGAAGAATTTTTATTATTTATTAAAAGGGGTACAAAATAAAAACACATTATGTGGGAAAATCTTGTGCTTTATCAAACCGGCTATGATCGACCGTCTAAACTATGGATCCCTGCCGCTTATTTGCCATTTGTGAGATGTCCGGGCTCGGCTTTGACTCGACGGTCTTTTATAGAGCTTCGTACGAAAGCCTCTGCTTGATTCGAGCTTGACTTGACTTGATTTAGGATGGATAGAGCTTCATGACGAAATGAATACGGCCCTAGTCTCGATTGACCAGACCTGCCTCAACTCTGATATATCTCGGAAATGTAGAGCCTTAGTACGTAATCCCGTGTTGGTCAGATGAACTGATCTTGCCCGTGACTTGATCTCGCGCCTATGTCGACTGACGACTTATCGCACGTGTCCGCAAAGGCGAGACTCGGGTTTAGTACCGCTAGTGCGACTTCACCCTTGTATGTGGGACTATGACATGACCTGCATGATCGATTGCTGTATGTTACCCTCTTCTCGGTGGGACTTGTAGCCCAAGAGTACTACTTGTTTTGAAGGGACTTGCTGGAGATTTAGCCTCACTAAGATTTCATTTAAGTTAAGCCGACGCCACTTCTAAATTAAACTACGCCGTTTTGGGAAGAAATTATCATTGTGAGTGAAGAGTAGAAGGACTTGATTTAAGTTTCAGTTGGGCAAGAGCTAACTTCTATGCTACAAATGGCCTTAAGAAACACACAGAGCGATGATTCCAGATGGCGGATCACTCCAACTCATGATGATACTCGACGTATTTAGATAGGATTTAGCAGGTGCTTCCCGCTCAACCAGCTTATATGTGGATTAAACGCTCAACATATTCATACATCCTGAACTTAATGCATCAAACCTCGGTATTTTTGCGCTAAGCCTACGCAAGATGATGAATAATCGTGGTTATTTAGCTAATTCCTCGAATATTCAAGCTGCTTCTTGAGAAATCTATGCCGATTCTCATACATATTGCTTCAACTTGAAGAATTACTACATCTACGCAATAATGCCACCTTTAGAACCTATTTTAGGGCTACCTGCTTTCCAAATTCACCAAGTGGTATTTTTGCTGGCGGTTTTAAAGATTTAATTTAGAGAATTTCATAGGTTTCTCTTTGTATTTTCTCAAATGTTTTTTGCGTATTTTCTGAGTGATTTCTAGATTTTTCTCGATGTGAATCAGATGTGATTTTCGAAAATATAAAGGGATTTATATAGGTCTTCGGCTCACGCTCGATTGATTGATTTAATTTCGTGTGGATCATGATCTTAACTGTTGAATTTTTGAGACAAGATCTCGACTATCAATTTTTGAGACAAGATCTCGGACCGTTGAAAATTTAAGGATTACTTTAAGTTTCCAAGAAAGAATAAATATGGATCGCTTATTTTGATACAAAAAACAAGGGTTCCGGATCTTTTTATAGGTCAAACATTTTCTGCTGACCTCAGACCTTTGGAGTGTTCATTTCAACCCCATAACTTTTAGCCTCATTTCAATCCCGAAACTTCCAGAACTTCAATTTTAGGCCCTATGGCCGATTTTATTGTAATAAAATTGGGGATTTTTAGCCTCGAACCATAAATTTAAGGAACATTTAATTTGGGGTTTATCGGAAACCCTTGTTCTAACGAGGATTTACATTAAATTTAGGGTTCGATCGGTAACCCCGCCACGCGGCATTTCTTTTTAGCGCCCGGGACATTTACTATCACTTGATTTAGTCATCTTGATCATTTTAATTGTTTTTTTAATAAATTTTCACTATCTACAGATGGCCTCTAACCATGTACATACGTAGTGTGTCGGGTTCGATCTGCACGGAAGTCCATTTTTTAAACATAAATGTAGTACATGCTGGTATTTCAAGGATTTTTACTTTCAAGATAAGCCGACCCCTTTATAACTCATATCCACTGGTTTACTTATTTGGATGAAAGAGTTGTATGTCGGACCTTTCTGGTTGAATTTAGTATCTCCGTCCCGGGTTAACACTTTTTCTCCTCGGGAGGATTTCCAGTTTGTGATTAACCATGTTTCGGACTGTAGTTGCATTTAAGGCTAATTCACGGGGTCCTTGGTTATCATCCATGTCATTTGGGCGATCGCAGCGATGATCACTGTCAGTGGGACTTATCGTAATTCATATGATTGCACTCCCTCGGTCAACCTCCCCGACTTATAGATATTGACTATTTCTCAGATTTATTGTGAATACTTGCATGTCAGCTGGGTCTCTTAATTAAGCCTTCGCCAGTTTCTAATTTAACGGGCATTTAATTATGGATTTAATGCCAATCCAGTTGATCCCATTTAACTCTCCATTTATTAGAGAATTAAATTATTCAAAGCTTAATGTTGGCATGAATTTATTACATGCGTTAATTCCATTTAATTCTTTGATCCGTAGCGATTTTAATATGAATTAATTTATTTGGGGTTTAGTATCTATTACGAATTTATTATATGTCACATTCTATTTAATTCTCTATTTATTGTAGAATTAAATTATTTGGATTTAATATTAATATGAATTTATTACATGCTGTGTTATTCCACTTAATTACCGGGATCCAGAGAATTTCATAGAATTAAGTCATTTACTGATATTGACACGTAATTTATTACATGTCAAGATCCCATTTAATTCTCGATTCACATGATTTGTTGAGAATTAAATTTTCTACTCTAGATTTATTGTATTTATATTGATCTGAATACCTATAGACTTAATGGAATCAATATTTGTACTTTAACATGAATTTATTACATGTTAAATATTTAAGATAATTAATCTTAATCCTATAGATTTTAGAATTAATCATCTTAATTTTAGGATTTAATAATCAATTAAATCTCATTTTTTGAATTTTTGGACCAATTTTGGGCCCATTTTATTTAACCGGTAAATATTTCGGATGTATTTTTCATGTGAAAAAAAATTTAATCATCCCAACCCATATGTACGATTTTTGAACATAACCTGGGGCAGCTGGCTAGTTCGCTTATTTCAATTTGCAACACAGTGGCCTACTGCCCATCAAGACGCTAAGTAGCGGGCTTTAGGTTTAGATGCACTGGCAGCTATTTTATTTGGGCACGACTCAAAATCAAATCTCATCTTCTCCCCCATTTGGGGGGCTTAACCGAGGTAAGGTTCCCTTCTTCTATATTTTTTGGTCTTGTTTTTTCTTGCATGATATGATATCGTATGATAAATGTAGTAATCACTTAATGTCTTTTTCTATATTTCATAGTATTTTGTGTTTGAATTAGTTGAAATTTTGTAACTTTATTTGAGAAGTTTTTTTCAAGAGATTTTGCATAAAGTAAGTTATTTTTATACTTCTTGCAATTTTAGACTTGAATATTTATCTAGATAATTTGTTACAAGTATTTATATGTTTAATTGATACCTTACGTTTAGATTATATGTTTCTATCATAAAAATGAAAAATTAGTATTTTCAAGGATCATGCAGTCACATAATAACTTTAGACTGTGCGGGTACAAAATAAAACCCATCAGAAAGTGAAAATCAACGTGAGCCGCTTATCAAATCGAAGAGGATCGACTATCCAAATTATGGATCCCTAAGTGTTTGCTGTCGATTTGTGAGATGTCTAGCTTGCTTGACTTGATTTGGTCTTAATAGGAGGCCGGTATGAGCACGGCTTATCTGGAAGTTTGGCTTCGACTTGACTGGGTTGGGATAGAGCTCTATGACGAGTAGACATGCTGGGCTCCTACTACTTGACCAGACCGGTTCCGACTCGATATGGTCCTAGCCGGGGAGCCTTAGTAACAGAATCCCGCTACTGTATTTAACTCGATTCGTATTCTCGACTTGATATCGTGTCTATGTCGATCGATGGACTTATTGCACGGTTCCGCAGCTGCGACTTGGGTTTAGTAATTACCGGGTGTGATTTCACCTTGTAATAGACTATATTTAAATGAAAGGGGTTTGAATAGATAAAGTTTCATCGCTCTGTGACTAGAAATAGAGTGCCAATGGTTTTCTATGATGAAGTGAGATTTGGCTCATTAAAATTTAATTCAAGCCGCGGAAGGACGCCACTTCAAATTATACTATGCTGGCCTTAGCGTACTTATCAAGCCAGAAGAATGGCAGGACTCGATGAAGATGTGAAGTTGTGTCAGTTTCTAACTTACGTTACGTTGCCTTAACAAAATTGGTTGACGTAGCCGACATCGCATGGGCGTGGACTGCCCAACCTTGTTGATGATAACGATCATTTAGACACGGGCTTTACTACCGTATTTCCCGCCTAGAATCCGCTATGTGGGACTAAACGCTCAAGGTATTTCTATATTTGAAACTCGATTTAATCAAATGTGAGATTTTTTCGTGTTTTCACGTAGCATTTATGAATAATCGTGGCTATTTAGCTAATTCCTAATATTCAAGCATTCTTGAGAAATTTATGCCATTCTCATCGATTTTATTTCAACTCAAGACTATTAAGTGCTCATGCAATAATTCCACCTTTTAAGCGCCTATTTTAGGCTACTTGGAGGTGTTTTCTAGCCACGAAGTGGTGTTTTTACTAGTGGTTTTAAAGATTTAATTCTGTGGTAATCCTGTATAGGCTTTCTTGTATTTTCTCCGACAAGCTTTTTCATAGTATTTTCTAAACGATTAATTTTTTCGATATGAATCGATGTGATTTTCGAAAATATAAAGTGGGTTTATATAGCTCTTTAAGCCGAATACTCGCTTCCGATCATTGATGACTCGCGATCATGACCCACAACACCCTCGGCGCAAAGATCCTGACCGGCTGAAAATTTGGGCATCATTTTGCCACCAAGTTGTTAGATGTACCTATTTTGATACAAAAGAAGGTTCTCGATCTTTTCTAAAATAAACACATTTTCATATCAATCTGACCTTTGGAGTCTTCTATTTTACCCCAGCCCACCTCAAGTCTTCATTTCAATCCGAAACTTCTCGCACTTCAATTTTAGGCCCTATGGTCGATTTTATTGTAATAAAATTAGATTTAGCTCTAACCCCTAAATTTAACGAACATTTAACTCGTGACTAATTTCTGAACCCTTGTCAACGAGGTGATTTACATTAAATTTAGTGCTCGATCAAAACCCTAACCACATTATATTTCTTTAGTGACCTGATTTAATTAGTTTAATTAACTCGTCTTAATCATTTTAATTATTTTTTAATAAATTTTCTCTATCTTCAAAATCTTAGTATAGTATAATGTGATTTTGTACAAAGTTAGGACAGAGTAACACTGTACCATTCTCATTAAACGTTACAATTTTGACTAATTATATTTCAGTCATGTAGTGAACCAAAAATAACCGAAAAATCGGTTTTTCCAATGCCCGATTTGGTTTTCGGTTGTTGTTATTGTAGAACCTATTTTTATTTCGGATCGGTTCGTTCCGTTAAAAAATCGACCCGATAGCAACATTAAAAAAAAGAAAAGTATATTCCATGTACGTAGTATAATGACGAATGAGCATCAACATTAGACATTAATCATTCGTGTCCACTCCAAATTCCAATCATTCCCCCACCACACCACACACATGTCCGGGCTCCAAAACCACTAGCACTAGCACATTTCTCTAACTCCTCTCTCTCTCTATTACATATATAAATATTGTTTCTAATTTCTTACAAAATTTGGATACAATTATTGATATTGAGAATGAATTTTGATATTTGGATCTAAATTTGATTATTAAATTGAATTGATGTAGTTAAATTGGATTATTAGGTTTAAATTGAAAACTATATTTGATAATTGGGACTAAATATATGGAAATTATATGTTTATTGAAATTGGAACCAAAAACCGAAAACCGAAACGAAAACCGTTTGTTCGATCTTTGAGAGATCAGACTAGATCTGTTCCGTTTTGGTGTGCACGGACCATGTATGATACGTAATATAATAAGAACTTATTATAAGAAATACTTCGAAATATACAAATGATAAAATCATAGAAGTACGATAAATGAAAAGATAAAAACGGTACCAAATAATTTTGTATTGTCAAGGGATAACACCTTCAGCAAGTGGAGATTCCCAATTTCTTCCACGAGTTGATCTGAAATTAATGAAAACTGATGTGAATCACAACATGTGCTAGCTCAAGAGCAGAGAAACATTAGCTACGTCCGTTTTGTTTCGATTACAACTAAGTAGTATATCCCAAAATTTGATATTTTTTAATTATAAATTATATACTTAAGTATTTAGGTTTATTGATGTACTCACTTATATGAATAACCAAGTCATAATATAAATTATGTTCAAAACAAACCCAAAAAAAATGAACGGGAGTTTATATTTTTGTCATTAATTAATACCCTTCAATTGTATTTTAATTGTTATTATTACGGGATATTATGTGATTAGTCCACTAGTATTATAATGGATAGTATATGGGCGATTTTATTGTATAGAGCCTGATAGTAGATTTATTATATAAATTGTAAATTTTCTCATCAATATCACTTGAGAGATTATTCAATTTTATATGGGATCAGAGTCAATATGTCTAAGAACAAATTTTTTCTTCAACCTACACCAATTCACTCGTACCCCACGCGTCTTCATCATGTCTGAAGAGCACAATTCGGCTGATGAAAGTGCTAATCCTCCTCCACCATAAAAAAACAATCCAACTAGCAATCCCATACCCCTTGCAAATCCCCCTAAGCTTGATCACACCTCTCCCTTTTATTTAAGTTCTAATGATAATCAGATAACATCATTAGCACTGTTATTTTTAATGGTAAAAATTTTGATGAGTGGTCCAAATCTCTTCGTTTATCGTTTATTGCACGAAGAAATTCGGCTTTATTGATGGGTCCGTTGTCAAACCCACGACCAGTACTTTGATTGCTGATTGGCAATGTGTTCAAGCCATGCTTGTCCAATGGATTTTAAATTCTATTGATCTTTCTCTTCGAAAGACCATCCCATACTTTGAGGAGGCACATCCTTTATGGGTTGTTTTGCAGCGACGTTTTGATGTTAGTAGCGTACTCGTAAGCAGCAGTTGAAGGCGGCTTTAGCTGAATGTAAGCAACCTTCGACTATGTCCGTGGGCCGATTATTTGGAAAATTGCAACTGCCAAGGGGATTTAATTGGCCACGTATGATCCAATTCCCCATGTCGCCAGGGTTTTTGCATGCGGTCATTTGGGCGAAAGCAAGCCCAACAAAACCAGATAACAATAGACTTCATGATTTTCTCTATGGTATTTATGTGGAAACATTTGAGGCGCTCGACTTACTATCTCAAGACCCCGCGCTATTTTTGATCAAGCAAGATATCATGCTTATGCTCCATTAAGAACAACTGGGCCTAAGGTTCCGGCAAATTTCTGCATGTGGTTTGACACGGCGGTCCAGCCTCCACCTCGAGGTACATCTCAGTTTGAGTCTCGGAAGAACGCACCTATCATTAATGCTTCCGCCACGATGTTTCATCATGCTTTCCCCAAGCACGGTTTCTAGAAGTTTCGGGGCTTGTGCTTGGTCGTGTGTTCGGTGCTGCGACACCGTTCCGTGTCGCGGGAGACTGTCTAGCCGCTTCAAGTTGGTTCAACTGGCTCATTGTGCAGTGCTTCGAGGCGGACAAGTCCAAATGTTCGCTTGTCGCTCGGCTATGGCTTCGTCGAGTGGACTTCATGGTCGTTGACGGGATGTCCAATATGCGCAGCGTAAGCCTGTGTCTTTTCTAGGTAATTTCGATATTGGTTCTCAATACAAATTATTTGATAAGTTATTTGTAAGCAATTGGATTATTGATACTGGTGCCTCCAATATTGTAACTGGTGATTTAAGTTTATTATGTGATTGTATTGACATCTCTGGTTGTCCGATTCGTCTTCCGGATGGACAAATTTCTAGTGCTGTTAAACATGGTAATGTGTGTCTATCTTCCCATCTTGTGTTGCGTGATACCCTATATGTTCCTGAATTTACCTACAACTTGCTATCTGTGACCCAATTAGTTGACTCTCTGAATTGCGTGATTAAATTTACTAAGAATGTTTGCATTATACGTGATCCACCTCGAGAACTCCGATTGGGTTCGGTGAGCTGATGTAATGGACTTACTACTTTTGTAGTATTCCTGAGGCTTAGTTGCTGCATGTGAATGGGAAGATGTCTCCGGATTTGTGGCATCAAAGATTGGGTCATTCATCCGAAAGAGTAGTTAGGGTCTTACTTTTTATTTTTAGTTCTTTGCCGCTATCAACAAAGCCTCGTGTCATGTCATCAAGCTAAACATTCTAGATTCTTTCTATTATTGCTTTTGGCATAAGCGCCACCGTTGTTTCGAGTCGATTCATTGTGATTTTTTCGAGACCCTATAACACTGTCTTCTTTGTACATAGATATTTTTTGACTATAATGAATGATTTTTCTTGTTCTGTTTGGTTGTTTTTACTTGTTGATAAAACAAAGGTTTCCAAATATTTTATGCCTTCTTGTTATACTGATCGTCAATTTCAAAGGATAAATTCTGCTTAGTACTCAAGGATAATGGTACCGAATTCTATGTTCGGGATTATTTCTCCGCCGTATCATTTTCCAAACCCTCGGCCAAGGCTGGGTGCAATTCCCCCATCGTAATGAGTGCTGGACTTAAACAAAGACATATCCCTAATGTGTGATCTAGCTTCAGGTTTCGTACAATATGGCTAAATTTGGGGCGAGTGTACGCGACATAATAAAAAGTGATTGCCTCAATGCCTCGGGAATTTGAAAAGGCACATTAGTTTTTCCTACATTGTTTTTTTGAGCACCATTTAATTCTATTTAAATAACCCAATCTTTATCGGGGTTGCTCAACGACTAAGGCTGGGTATAAGTCTAGCCCGCTGTAATAACCACACGCCGGCCCGCCCGGCTCGCTCCGTGTTCGTGCTTGGTGTTTGGTGTTTAAGCTCAGCGAGCACTGCTGTGCGCAGCTAAAGAGACCTTTTGCACTCTCTTTATTTCTTTTTGATCTCGATTATTTCAATAGAAATGTTATTAATAAAGATTATCACTATCAATACACAGCATTCATCACCATCATTCATCACATTGGCTGTTACAAACGTTTTTTTTAACTTCAGAATTCAAAACCAGCCTCTACCTTCTCCTATAAATAGAGAGCACATCGACTTTCTATTATCTCCACTTCATGGCTGATTTGTGCCTCCGCTTCTCTTCACCCCCTTTCAAGATTCTGCTTGTTCACCGCTTTACTTTTCTCACAACACTGCATATTTTTCCGCTCGCTTTGCTTTCCCGGGTTGAGAATTGGCCAGAGGGTTTCATAGTCAGTTTTTGCCAGAGTGGACCTGCTGAATACCGCCGTGTTAACCTCGGGGGTTACCGCCCTAGTAGATTGCCACCTCGGTCCGGCTTTGATTAAGCTAAGTCAAGGGTTTTCATACTACCTAATAATAATGCAAATGCTTGGGTAACTTTGGTTCAAGTTTTTTGTTTGGTAACACAATCGGTTCGGCTATATCCGCATATCTTGTACTACAATTTGAAAGCTTATCTTATAACCATGCCTTCCAAATCGAAATTGCTCCGACATGTCTAACCGAACCTTTCGAACGGGTAACAACTATAAAAGATGGTCCCAAACCGCTATGTACCTCGAAGCTTTGATGTTGGATCATGTTATTTGAAACCGCCCCTCGAATATCTGCCGTCTCTCGATGGTTACTCTCTATTACTTTGGTTAATAAACGTGTGAAAGAACTAAAAAGGTTTGATAAAGATAACAAGATCAAGTAGGGGTGCCAAGTATTCTCGAACAACAAATACTAATTAATTACCTGCTTGACTTATATACTATTCACAACCGCCAAGTTAATTTGGGATGCCTTAGAGGAGTATATGGTAATGATGACGCCGGTGCTAAGAAATATTGCATGGGAAGTGGCTAGGCTTTTCAAATGATCGGTGAACAACCGGCATGGATCAAGTGCACGCCTTTGAAAATCAGGTACCGACGCGATTAATGGCGCATGAAACTTGATGAAGTGTTTTTGGCTAATGTTTTGTTGGAGAAATTTCCTCCTTCTTGGAATGATTACAGGAACAAACTGAAACACAAGAAGAAAGACTTCACCCTTGTCCAGTTGATTGGCAACATGAGAACTCTAAGAAAGCAACCGTCTCAAAGACAAAGCTGCCAATGGACAAAGGAGAAAGCTGACAATGGATGCTAATTTCACCAAGGCAAACTTGCGGAAACCGGTGGTCTCCAACAACAACAAAGTTCAAAGGCGTAAGTGCGTGAACGAGAGTGCACTAAGAAGCCAACATCGAACAAGTTCATCAAACCAAAGCCTGTGATCAAGAAGGCGCCAAGTGCCGCAGTTGCTACGATGCAAGCCGACACAAGGCCTATCAATGCTTCAAGCCAAAGCCGATGCCCCCTGCCAACATTGTCAATCCAAATGACATCATAGCCGCTGTGGGTGGTCAAGCAAATCTGGTGGCAATGTAACCGATCAAGGCTGATACAGGAGCTTCTCGCCATTTGTGTGCAAATAAGGAGCTGTTCCAGGACTTTGAGGATGTTGCTGATGGAGAATGTGTCTTCATGGGAAACTCTGCCACTGCTGGAATTCTGGGCAAAGGAAAGGTTCTGCTTAAGCTCACCTCTGGGAAGACCCTTTCTCTTAGTAATGTATTGTATGTACCACTCAAGGCCGCAACCTAGTGTCTGCAGTCTTTTTATTAAACAAAAGTTGGTTTGAAACTTGTATTTGAGGCCGATGTCAGAAGGACTCGTGAAATGAGAAAGCTCAGAGGAGCGGTTATCTCTCAATGGTGGCTTATTTATTCTCGAATGTTGTACCTTCCTTGATTAATAATAATACATCTACTCGCTATATTATTGAGACACTATATTTTGGCATGCTAGACTAGACATGTTAATGTCAGCAGATCCATTAAACATCTCACAATTGTCTATCATACCGCCTTATCTTCATCTCGAGCTACCCAAATGCCCAATTTGTAGAAGCTAAGTTTACCTGGCCTAGTAAACCCGTGACCCTGGGACAAACCAAGTAATTGAAAGAATTCACACGACCTAGTCAATTTTAAGAACACTGGGGAGGCAGTGTGGTTAATCATTGGCGCGACCTTTATAGACGAATCTGCTCAGGTATACCAGTGGTTCACCTTCTTGGAGCTAAGAGTGAGGTCGAGGATATGTTTATCAAGTTAACGAAGTAGTAGAACCAAATTGGATGAAAGATTGGGCACTGTCCGATCGCGCGAAAGATGGGGTCTTCTACCTCGGTGAGAGTTTTCAGTGAGCAGAACGGGATTATCCATGAGACTAGTGCCCTTACTTCTACCTCAAAACGGGATAGCCGAACGAAGAAATCAGACACCGAAAATATGATGAATGCTATGCTCCTAAGTTCGACTTCCCCACGAGACGCTGGGGAGGCGGTTTTGCTGCTTGTCACATTTCATCAAGTGGTACCCCATGCTAGTTGCATAAGACCCTATGAGATTTGAGGGTTATCCCCCAACTTGGAGGCTTCTAGAGCGTAAAGCTCTAGCTGGGCGCTGGCTCGGCTCGAGCCTACACCAACATCGACCCAAGACCTAATGACTGTTTTCATTGGGTACGCCTGCACAAATGTTTCATGTATCATGTCTTTATCCGATCGCTCTATATCCGAGCCAGCTTTTGAGCATGTATTTTAAAGAAAGCATGTTTGTCTTCCTTTTTTCACATGATATGCCTCGTTTCACATGATATGCCCGATTCACATGATAAGTGCCTGATGCACACGATAAAATTCGATATACGAGCATTCGATATTGACGCGACAAGAATTTTTCTAACTCTAGAGACCTTGTGAGGGACTTAAGAGGGTATATCTAGAGTGGAGAAATACTTTGGAGATGACTTTATAGTGAACTTCTATCCGAGATTATACGCGGATGATTATATAAGCGACGCAAACTGTTTCGCCTATATTATTTGAGGACGATCCTAAGACTTACCGCGAGGCCACGAGGTCTATTGATGCTACGCTTGGAGAGAGGCCACAAGAGGAAATCTTGATTCGATCAGGTCAAACCAAACTCGGGAGTTAGTTGATTTACCCAAGGTTGCAAGCTTATTAGTAATAAGTGGATCTTTAAGAAAGACAGACCACGGTTCAATGGTATCTGGGCTGAAGCCATGATTCGAGGCTTTACACAAAAGAAGGATATAGATTACTTTGATACTTATTCTCCAAGACTAAGATGGCCACTATCGTACTCCTTACTTAAATTGCTATTCATGGGTTGTGAGATACATCGATGGATGTTAAGACCCATTTCTTTGAACGGGGCGATCTGTAGGAAGAGATTTATATGACCCAACCCGAGGGTTTTGTGAGTCGTGGCCTAGGTAAAAGGCGTAAGCTGGTAAATTCTATATGGTTCAAACAAGCACCAAAAACAAATGTAATGAGAAGTTTAGTGATACTTTAAGGCGAAGAATGGCTATACAGAAACAATTCTCGACTCATGTATACTCTAAGGGTTAGGACCTCGATTGCGTGATCATATGCCTATATACATTTATATGTTGATTTTTTGGTAAGACTATGACTATAGTGAATAAGATCAAGGATTTCTTGTCATCTAAGTTTGAGATGAAAGACTTAGGAGAAGTTGATACTATCCTAGGAGTTCGAGTTGTGAGAAACCCGGAGGGTATCTCATTGAGTCAATCTCATTATGTGGAGAAGATTTTGAGGAAGTTTAACTTTTTGAGGTTACACCACAGACTCCCTATGACGCTAAGGTACACTGATGAAAAATTAAAGGAGGTTCTCAAATAGAATATGCTAAGATTATCAGAGCCAAGCGATGTTCTCACTAACCTGCATTCGGCCCGATATTGCCTATGCTGTAAGTAGGTTAAGTCGGTATACCCATAACCCTAGCAGCCGAAGATCGATGCTCTTCATCGATTACTTAGATACCTAAAAGGGACTATTGAGGTTAGTTTGAACTTTAAGTGAGTTCCCCTGCTGGGCGGTATCAGTGATAAGAATCGGGTCTCGGTAGTGATGATATTTGTTCTACCAAAGGGATATGTGTTTAGCCTTAGCAGAGGAGTTATTTCTGGAAGTCTCAAGCAAGTGCATTTCAGATAGCGCCTCCACCACGGAGTCCGAGTTCATCAGACTCGAGTCATGGTGTCAAGAAGCCGAATGGTCAAGAACTCACTAGCCGATGTACCAAGGAGAACCAGCGGCACCGTCTCACTACACCGTGATTCTCAAGGTACCATCGAGTCACAAATAATCATGCTTACAATGGTGTTAAAAGACATACGCAAATTAGACATGGCGCCAAGTGGCATTAACTCGAAAAAATGGGGTTATCAGACTACATGGAAGTCCCAATGTAATCTTGCCGATCCTTTTACTAAGGATTAACTAGGCGAAGCACTGAGACGCCGAGGGGATAAAGGGTCGCTCTAATCAAGATAGCATAAGTCAATTTCTTTGATGCACTACTTTCCTATCCCTATGGCGCGTAGTATTGATAAAACTTATAGCCATATGTTTCAAGTGTGCTATCGGCATCGCACTTCATGGGATTTTAACTGTGACTATTCATAACCAAAGTTTGGTATCAGAACGCATATTGAATTTTAGTCAGCGACCTTTCCATAACCAAAGATCGTGGTGCTGATGCACTGATGGAAATTTTGTGAGGATGGACTTAAGTCCTTAATAACTTGAAGATAGTGTTTTTGAGACACACTATAGGAGTTACCTACGTGAGTGTGATGGTGGGGCCGCCATCTATGAAAGACTGTGGCTTGTCTTCTAGCACCTATATCATGGTACGACGGCCCAAACTGCTATTGTGCATTTCAAAGGACCTACACAATTTAGAGGCATAGTACGCTAATAAGGGGGTCTCAATCAAGGTCCAATAAGTTCAAGACGAAGCCACTCATCGGCATCAAGTTGTTGCCCCATTTCAATTACGTGGTCAATTCAAATCGAAAGATATCGACTAAGTACTCAACCCTCCTGACCGTGAATTCTCCTTAGCCTTTTCTGTTCCTTCCTCTATCGCTGGGGATCATGGACATAATAAAAGTATTGTCTTGAATGCCTTGGGAATTTGAAAAGGCACATTAGTTTTTCCCACATTGTTTTTTGAGCACCATTTAATTCTATTTAAATAACCCAATCTTTATTGCTTGTTCAAATGACTAAGGCTTTTGGTATAAGTCTAGCCCGCTAAAATAACCACACGCCGCCCGCCCGGCTCGGCTCGGGTTCGTTCGTGGTTCAAAGCCTGTGTTTGGTGTTTCAGCGGAGTAATCGCGCGCGAGCCTAAAGAGACCTTTCAGACTCTCTCTCTTTATTTTTGATCCGATTATTTGAATAGAGTCGCTACACAAAGATTCATCACCATCAATACACATCATTCATCACCATCAATACACAAAGATTCATCACTCGATGGCAAACGTTTTTTAATCCTTTAATTCAAAACCAAATTTCTTCCTTTCCTATAAATGTAGAAAGCACATCGACTCTTCTTTACATCCTACCTCAGTTTCACTGTGCCTGCCACCCTTTCGCGATTTTGCTTTTGTTCCAACGCTTTACTTTTCTCACAACACCGTGCATATTTTCTCGCTCGCTTTTGTTTTCCCGGTTGACTTGTAGGTTTTCATAGCCGTTTCGCTGTGAGCTGACCCGCTGGAATACCGTGTTAACTCTGGGAGCTACCGGTCTAGTGTATTGCCACTGTCCGCCGGATTAAGCTAAGTCAAGCCATACCACGATTACGTAAGCTTGGTAACTTTGGTTCTCGCTTTTTTTGTTTTAAAACACACCGGTTCGCTATATCTGCACATCTTGTACCACACAGATCCTAACAACAAGATATTTAATTGATCGATTTCCTCTGCTAAATTTCAAGTCGCCGATGAAGTTACATAATACTCCCCTCCCCGCTCCTACTCTAAACTAAGTATTTTTGGGTCGTTGTGTTTTGCTCGAGCAAAAATCTAAATTGGATAAGCTTAGTAGTCGCAAATACGTTGTATTTTTCAGGTTACCTCATGTGGGAAAAAGGGGTGAAAGTTGTTTATATGGAATCCCAATCTTACTTTATGTCTCGTGATGTGGTGTTCTATGAAACCGAATTTCCATATGCTTTCTCATCGCCTAAGACGCCTAGTACTAGTACTACCTTATCCCCTGGAAATGTTGTTAGTGATAGTAACTCTGATGGTTCAGAGTTGGATTATGATGATGATGTGGGGCCTAGCGTGCTCACGCATGAAGGGGAGTCAGGGTCGCACAACATCCTGCTTCGGTTGTACAAGTTGCGGCTCCTGTTGTTGCGTCTTTGGGGCTGGAGCAGCAGCCTGCTTCGAGCTCTAATGAAGCCGTGGCTGGCCTGCATGATGCTTCATCCTCTCGAAGTGGTTCAGGGGTCACGGGGTGTACTAGTGGTATTTCTGAAGGAGTGGTGGAAATGGGACGAGGTAAACGCTCTCGCATACCGTGGGTTAAGCTTCAAGATTATGTTACTAATATCACTAAAAATAAGTCTGAGCCACCGTCCTCCTCTCAAATTTACAGACTTCATCCTATCGCATTCAAGAAATTATAACGTTCAAGGCACAAAACTTTTCTTGGTACCAGAATTGCGTACCGAACTCGAAGTCTTTTAAAGAGGCCATGTTATATCCCGAATGGCGTAAGGCTATGCAAAAGGAGATTAATGCGTTGGAAGAAAACGGAACATGGAATATGGTAGAGCTTCAGAGAGGCAAAAGGTTCTCTGGTACTCAAGGATTTATAAGGTAAAACATCAACGATTTAAGCAGTTCGCTTCGGGCTGTTTTGGTAATCATCGTTGCGGGATTGACTATAATCTACCTCTTTTTCTCCGTGGCAATATGGTTACGGCTTGGACTTTCCCAGCGCTAAAGAGTCGTTGTCGAGCCGCGACGATGGACGCCCAAAATCCGCTTTCTCCAAGGGGATTTATCGGTGAAGTGTATATGAAATCATCCGGGGTTTACCGAGCCGCCAGACCTATATGTAAGTCATGTCATTATATGGGTTGAAACAGCCTCGTTATCGTTCAAACTTGCAACGCTTCTTGCTCGTGTATGATTTTGTTCACCAGGCCTTTATTTTATTCTCTATTTACACTGTGTAAGGATAGTGTCATGTTACTTGTGCTGGTATATGTAGATGATTTGATAATTTCTCCAACTTCAAGCAATATCTTTGCTCTTGTTTCATATGAATGATCTAGGCATTTTGAAGTATTTTTTAGGGGTGGAAGTTGCCCGCATGCTAAGAAATATTTATGAAGCCTGAGAAAAATATATCTCGATGATTACTAAGTACAACTGAGTTTTCCGATGGAAACGTAATCATACATTCGCAGGTGGACTAGTGCGCTATACGTGACGTAGAGCTTATATCGTTGTTTAGTGGGTCATTTGATATATCTGTCTTTTATGTGTCCTGATTTGTCATTTGAAGTTCACGTTTTAACACAGTTTCTCCATGAACCTCGCCAGATCAATCGGATACCAAGGCCAAGGAAAGGGAAAGTATTTGGAAAGGGTGCCCGGGATGTATTTTTTGTTGTAAGCTAATTGACGGCAGCCATGTGCTGGTGTGATTTTGATTAGGCCGCTTGTCCGCTTACTTGTCATTCAAAGATTCGGACGGATTGTGTTAATTGAATTCTCATGTGTCTCTGGGAAGACAAAAGTTAAACAAAAGTTATTGCTGTTCATTCACAGTGGAGGCATGCAGATCTATGCAACCGCTAATTTTAGTCAAATGCTGGGAAGTGGTTTGCTCAAAATGTCTTTGGGGTACCTCATGTTTACCCACATATTATGCGATAGTCAATCACTTTTCATTTGGCATGTAATCTAGTATTTCATGAACTTATCAAGATATGTAGATTGATTGCCATTTTTGAGGGATGCAATTTTAGATGGAATGATTCACACGCCTCATGTTTCTACTATCAACAACAACTAGCCGACATCTTTACAAAAAGCGCTGTATAAAATGGGCTTTGGAATTTTATCAAAGTTGGGCATTTTATTCAAATAATCGAGAGACGGGCTATTTTATTGCATGTGAGCCCGGTAAGAGTTTATCATCAATCACTTGAGAGATTATTCAATTCTACAGTTACAAACTCTATCTTGCATACTTTGCTCGTTTATGTTATTCAAAATCTTAATCCCGCTAGTACTTATGCGTTACAATTAATAGATTCAAAATGAAAATAGTGTATCATCAAAAACGTTTTATTATAATAAAACCGTTAAGTTAAACTTTTAAGAGTAAAAATATATTTTATCAAACGATTGACGTTCGACTATCAATCTAGTTCTCTCCTACGTATGTTAACATCTACGTTATAACTTTCTTGGGCTTGACATGGTCTTGCCTTTTATAGATGTCGAGCCTAGGTGCCTTTGCATCTTAAAGGGTGTTCTTCCCCAATATGGGTGGACTTGATATAAGACGGGGACTACCTTTGTGAATGGTTCAAGTGCTTACGGGTTGTCCTTCAAGGGCCTTGAATGCAATACTAGTCCAGGGGCCTTCACGGACTAATCCCGAACTTGACTAGGGTACCATGCAGATAAACACAGGTACCAACTCCTAGATTCTAAGACTTAGCAGCTTTGAGTCTGGCCGAATTACAATCCTAGAGCCTTAGACACTTAAACTTGTTGATTAATTGAAGTTCTAGTTTAGAGGCATTCATAGAGTATTTCCTGAAGATGTATGGACTTCTCAGATATTTAGCAGTTGTGAGGTGTCCTGTTGTGGTATTTGACCTACAACAATAGCCCTAGGTTGATCCCAGTCGTGAGTTGAACGGTTGCCCTATTGTGGTATTGGACCTCTTGTTGGTGAATGTTATAGATCCAACGTGCCTTTGTAGCGTGTTTCCCGGATATATAGGGTGTTTTTATGAGCAAGAGTTTTAGCACCATATGTGTTGTCTCATAATTTCACTTTATGGGCCTTAGAAATGTATGTCCTGAAGTGCTTGGATGTCCTACCTAGCTTAGGGAAGTTGAGATGCGCTTGTATCAAGGGTCAAGGGGCCTTCACAGGTTAATCTATGTCCTTGATATTTGTTGTGCAAAAAGAGAATTTAGCAGCGCATGTCTTGTCTTGCAGATTTTACTACATGAGCCTTCATAGCATAATTCATGAAGTACTTGAAATTCTTAATTCCGAGATTCATATTTTCATCAACTTTTGGAAGATGATTTGAATTTACCTCATTTGAGGATTAATTTTACCTCCTTTTGATGTCTATTCGAACTCAAGGATTTAGAGTAGCATCATATTTTGAATGATGGTCTTGAATTTGAGTCAATTGTTTGGCGGATCCTCCTCTTTGGAAGGGTTTTCTATGCCCACTCGGTGGTTCTGTGACAATTATGCGGTGGTTTGATGGTGGTTTTATGTTAGATAACAATATTTATGCTTATTTTCTAAGGGTTTCTAGAGAGAAATTCTTATAGATATCTAGCGTTATTTATTTTCGAGTTTTCTTCTAATTAGTGGATTTGAAATTAATATTAAAATAATAGTATTTTCAAAATCTTGGTGAATCTTAGCCATGGTGCGCCGCTTTTTATGAAATTAGGTGAAAGTTAACTTTTTATTTCTTTTTCTCCTCGGTCTACCACTTTGATTCCGTCAATTTAGAAAATCCTATTTTCATGCTTACATATCATACTAGCTATACAATTAGAAAAATTTATCCTCATGTTTAGGAGTGTGTCTACAACATTTGTTCTATCTTAACATTTTCTTCAACTTGACATTAATCCTTAGATCCAAGGGATTTAGAACTGTACTCTTGAACCTAGTCCGGAGTTACAATTTAGGAAACTTAGCAATGTAATCCTATCTTGAGATTGCAGCTCAACCTCAACTGATTTAGCAGCGTAATCCTATGGGTTGATTGTAACTACTTGTTCCATGTCAATGTTGGACTGGTCAGCGTTATCTTCGCCATGACAGGGGTAAATTCCTAGGCGAACATGGATCGGACTTGGCATAGGTCTGTGACAGTATAACCTCGTCCTTTTTTGTCTTTAATTATCACCATAATGAACTTTCTCAGATGTGTTGCTAGGATGGTTCCATCTTCCCCTTTGGGATGCTCGAGGCTTGTTGTGGAGAGGTTAGAGAAGTCCCATGCGGTATAATAGAAGGACTAGGCACCTACTAAGGTAGATTCCTCAGGCTGGCCTCGGTCTTCTGTGCCTGCTGTTCTCGATCACATATTTTTTCCATCATGTAGGCTGTGACTCGTTCTAGTATTATATATACTTGGTCATGTCCTCTATCATCTTTGCCAAGGAGGCTACATATTCGTTTAAAGATATAGTACCCATCATCATGACTTGTGCATAGGCGGTAGTTGAGTCATTGCAAGTGTTTCATTTTGACTATGGGCATCTTAATTACAAGCGGGGTAGATGTTGAAATGTAGCTGGATGGTGTATCTTATCGTTGTTGAGACTTAGACACACGAGAGACACCTATAGAGATTGAATATTTCCCCTGACTTGATGAAGAAAAGTCGGTTGAGTGGTATAACCTTTGTGGGTTATATAAGTCACCTGGAAATATACTCGTGCATGTGGCGAGCAATAGAGATAATTTCATTGGAACCATTTTTTGAGCTAGTAGAGACAAGAAGTAGATATAGTTCCACCGAGCGTGCCAAAATTTGTATCATAAAAAAAGTTCTATTATAATTAAACCCTTAAGGGAAATTTTAAGAGTACAAATAGTTTTTTATCAAACGATTGAGGTTCGACTATCAATCTAGTTCTCTACGTATGCTAACAGCTATGATATAACTTGCTTGACTTGGTCTTGTCTTGGATAGATGTCGAGCATGGGTGCCTTTGTAGCTTACTCCCGCATGGTTGGACTTGACTTGATTTGGGTGGACTTGATTTGGCTGGATTTGGGTGGACTTGATTTGGCTGGAGTGTCATGTCTTGGGTGGACTTGATGTAGGTCGGGGTGTCTTGTCCTAATATGGGTGGACTTGATATATGTGAGGGTGTCCTGCCCTAATATGGGTAAACTTGATATAGATCGGGGTGGCTACCTTTGCAAATGATTTAGTTCATGTGGGTTATCATGTGTTGTCCTTGATATTTGTTCTGCAAGTGGGGGCTTTAGCGTGTCTCCAATCTTACAGATTTTACCATATGGGTCTCACTAGCATATTTCTTGTAGTACATGAAATCTTGAATATCTTAATTCAGAGATTCAAATTTCATCAACTTGAACGATGATTTAAAGCCACGGTTTGTACACAAGAATTCACCTCCTTTGATGACTATTCAATTTCACGATTCAAAGTTTCATTATATTTTGTATGATGATCCTGAATTTGAATCGTTTGCATGGCAACTCCTCTTTGGAAGGGTTTTGTGCGCCCACCTGGTGGTTTCACCTTGGTTTGATGGTGGTTTTATGTTAGATAATAACATTTCTTCTTATTTTCTAAGGATTTCTTGAGAGAAATTCATGCAGTATATTTTTATGCTAAAAATTTGTGTCTTAAACACACCATGCAGAATGTAAACTCATGTAAAATGTATTATAGCCTTACATGCTTTATTCTGATTGGTGGATTTGAAATTAATGTTACAATAATAATGTTTTTTCAAAATCTTTCCATTCGAATATTTTTCTATATCCCATAATATTTATAAACATATCAAATATAATATTAACATACATGATATTTTGTTGTTGGTGACAATATTTGTTACTTAGTCTTTTGGTGATACGGGTACGTATATGCAAATCAGTAAATAAAATCGTGACTTCATATTTTAAGGAATGTAGCATATTTATCGTTGACTTTGCTATAAGCATGATATCAAAACAAATTGTATTTTGTTTACTTCATACCTTGAGATAATTGTATCCCAGATATAACGTTCGTAAAGTAGTGAGATTCCAAATTTCTCCAGGTATGGGTCCGCTTAGCTTGTTGACTGATATGGACAAATCTTGAAGCTTGGAACAAAGTTTGATACTCGATGGTCTCCTCCCATTCAAATTATTGATTGATAAGTAAAGACCTTTGAGATTAGGTAAACTGTGGCAAATATTCAAAGGGAATGGTCCACTTAAGCTATTATTAGTAAAAGAAACAAATATAAGAGATGACACGAGAACATCGAATGCCTCTAAATAAGCAGAGCGCCTAAATACTTGTATGCCTTGACTAATTTCATCAGAAAGAAAGCGGGTGGATTTTTTATAAAAATATATATATATATATATATATATATATATATATAATATATATATATATATATATAATATATATAAGAGATGACATGTTCAAGATAGGCAAAGGAAATTGTCCTGTTAATTTGTTGTCGTCAATGTTCAGGTACTTCAAGTTGCCAAGATTTATAGCCTTCAACATAGTTAAATTCGACAATTCCACAGGCAGAGAACCTAATAGAAAGACAAAAGCATGATTTAGATTCAAATAAATACAAATGATATTGTTTCAAAAAATTGTTAGTCTACATTTTCGATGTATCGTTTGACTACTTTTTTTTTTCTTAATCTATGTGCAAATGGTTACAACGACAAATAAAAAATGGAGGGAGTATTACTTTATCAATGATAATCTCACAATGAAGGAGGAGACGTTAGATCTATCAGACTATCACTAACCTGATAATTTGTTACTGGTGAGCCCCAAATGTCGAAGCTTTGCTAATGAACCTAACCATCCTGGCATATCTCCGTCCAAGTAATTGAATCTTAGGTTCAAGTAATTTAGCCGTCGCAAACGGGCGAGTTCTTTTGGAATGTTGCCATGTAGGGTGTTATTGGAGAGGTCCAAGTGTTCAAGAAAAGAAAGGTTCCCAAGATGAGAGGGAATAGTACCAACCAGGCCGAAGTTGCGAAGATTTAAGGTGGCAACTCGACCATGGCGAATCTTGCAAGTGACTCCAAGCCAATTACAAACAGGGGTGGATACACTCCAATGGCTTGATATCACATTTCCAGTGTCAGTAACATGAGCTTTCAGGGAAAGAAGAGCAACTTCATCTGTGTTGATATTGGTTGTTGTATGAGTCACTACTAATAAAGAATTGGAGACAAATTGTAAGATGAGTATTGCAATTTCTATGGAAATGAGTGTAACACTTTTCATGTTTTTTCTTTTAATAATGTTTTAGAGGTGTTATAATATTATGAAGGATGCAAGGGACAATTATATATAGTTGGACACTATAAGAATATAAGTGGCACTTTGTAGCTGTTTCAAAGTTGATCATGATGAATTGATGAGAAACTTGAGGGACAATTGTTGATGCTAACATAGTTGGGCTCGAAGTTTTCATAAAGATTACACGATCGTTGGCATACGACTTGCATTAAGATATCTATCGCCAAATGTTAAACAAGGACGAGGATTTTTCGGATGTCTCGCTTGCATTTATCGGAGTTACGAGATTTGCTTGTGCACGGTGACTTACAATCTTTAGAGACGTCTCAAGATATTCCTTGAAGCTATCAAGATTGTTTTATTAAGGCGTGTCAAGCTATGGAAGGGCTCATATACTCTATGGAAGGCGGTGGATTTTATATAAACATCTTACCATAAAATGAAGTGCCGAAACCCTACGTGATCCTGCCACTATATAAAGACCGCTGAATTGGAAATAATTAAGATGACCTAAACATATTTTATTATCTGCAGAGCATTCTTGTATTAAAGAGAAAAAGAATACTGTGTGTAGTGTGTCAAATGTTAAGTATTCACTACTTTTCTAACTAACATGTCATATAACTCGCTGGTTGTGACAATCATTGAGTGTTTTCTTTAAGATTGTTTCACGCCGAGTAATCGACAAGACGATGCGGAGTAAATACGGTATGTATGCCCTACCTGTGTTTCAAGTTGAATAAGAAGAGGAGATCGAAACGCGACGCTTCAATAAGCACCGCTTGTAATAACTTCCAAGAATAGTGGAAGTTTTCTCTGTATTAAATGTCTCTGATTTAGGTGACTTGCACCGAACCGGGCAAACAATCTTGGTGTGTTTTACTTTAATGTCCTTTTGCTTTATTGTATTTGATATTTGATCAGGTGATCAAGCAGCCACCTGGCTGTCGAACACTTGACCTGCTGTTTCGAAGAGCTTCACTTTCAATTGAGCATCGCAGCAGCACTGACATACAGAGCGGTGATCTATGAATCAAATAACCCGCTTCCTACCAATATTATGCTATGGAGTATTTCTAGGTGAAATTAAAATTTCAAGCTGAAAGAATCAACAAATCGGGTCGGTTGGTGTATTTCGTTCGTGGATGGACCCGAGATAGTATAAATAATTTTGGAATAATATCAATATATATCGAGATGAGTACGATGAGTAAAGAATATAGCTGGGAATAAACAATAATGGAAATCGATTTCGTTGAGATTTAAGTGCGGAAGGGGTGTAAAATTAACCGAAACTGTGAATTTAAATTTCTTCCTCTAAATATTCACCTACCACTCAATGATTTCATCTCATCCAAACTTTATAGCCTCCATGTTTAAATGCTTCCATTTCCCTTGGAATTTTTTCCATTTCATCGATTGCCGCCTAAATTCAAGAACAAAGGCGGATTTCTTCTCCTCATCATCCTCTCATCATATCTAGGTAAGAAATCAAATCTTGAGATATTTCTTGAGTTTTGAAGAGTTGACTTTATGGACTTTTTGTTGACTTTTAGATCTTGAATTTATTATGGCATAGAAATGTTATCCGAAAGCATCGTGATGGGATTGGGGTAATTTCAATGATTATCAAGTTAGAAAGGGTGTAAGTTGAGGTTGAATTCATTGATTTTCAATGAACTTTAAATTTTAATATGAAGTTAGAGGACTTAACAGAAGTTGTTTTGGGTATAGAATTATTGGTTTGATACGGATAGTCGAGATTGGGTCAGAAAGCCTGGGGAAAGTTCAGATAAAGATTTAGCTTGAATCGGAGGCTGTATTTAATGGATTAATTAGTTGTCAATTGATTGTTGAATTGATTAGAACGTGCTTAAAGTGTTACGTCAGTAATAAGGCGATGATCGAATAATATGATTCTACCAAGTTACATTAGAATGTAGTTATGTTGAATTGTTTAAAGGTATACCAATCTTTATATAGGATGATCAAGTATAACAGAATTTGAATCGTGAGACGTGGTATAACACTTGGGGTTTATATAGATGCTAAGAGGTTATTCTACAAAATGTGTTTTAATGTATAATTTCCTGAATAGGAGCTGAAATGGATCTAGCACGAGGACCGCTGTAGTCTATATTACCGCCAAATTGAGAAGGCAACTTCAATGACGGGACCTTTCATATATATTATATTTTATATATTGCGGTGACTATCTGGGATTATTCTTGAGTGGTGTATCAGGATTATGATTGGATACTATGTGTAAACTTTGATTTATGATTCATATGGGATGAAATAACGATTTTGGGTTATATTATAAGATAATCGAGATTAATTCATATCATATTAGTGATTATGATTTATATAAGTTGTGAATACGATTCATGTTATGAGAGTTTGTGTGGTCAAGGCTGGCAGCGGCCGCAGGCCGTGTTTGATTGCTTTGCGGTGTTACTTCAAGGGAGTCGGCAAGACTCGACCGGGAGGCCTGGGGCAAGCGCCAGATACGGGCGCTGGTCAGGCCTGCGTGATTCGGGAGGCTCAGCATATGCACATCGAGGCGTAGCCTCGCCCAGATGGAGTGAGCTCTATCTGACATAGCCGTGATTCCCTCATACAGAGCTATTTTATGCCAGACCTCATATGCGTATTATTTGGAGGCGATTCCTACGCTACAGATTATTTGGAGCTGATTCTCATGCGCGTGTGGCTATTTGAGGCGGATTCTCATGTGTGTATTATTTGAGGCGGACTCTCTATTTGATGCCTTTGTGTGTCAAACTGCTTCTTGAATGAATATGCTATTTATGATTATAACTCACGTGTATAAGATATGTAACATCGTATAAAGAGGATTCTATGCGAGTCAGGGACCGTTATTCATTGTGTGGCCCGGGTTGAGTATACATGTTATTTATATAAGTATGAATATGTATACGGGGATCAAGTCTCAGGGTATTTGTATTCACTCACTTAATAGCCGACTTTTCTCTATGGGCGGCTGCTTTTATGCCTAGGTTCTAAAGAGGTCGATCAATGAGGTCAGCTGAGAAGTCGTATTGATAAAGTTCGGGCAGATTAAGATCAGACAGGCGGTGGTGGCATAGGAATTCCTCATCGCCGGGCCTTGTCGATTTGTATATCATAGACTTGGTATTGTATTTCATCGAGGAGTCCATTGTCATTCCTATGTCAGATTTTTTGATTCCTTGTGGTATCTGAAGCTGTATAATTAAGGTGAATTTGTATTAATGCTTTTTCGTTGTTTTATTGTATATGTTGTTAGTTCACCACGATGGACAAAAGTATATTTTATTATTATTAATCGCCAACGTTTTTATGTTGTCATCCATCCATCTACGACTCCTACAGACAGCTTTTGTCAATACCTTAACTCGGCGCCGACTAGCGTGGTCGCTGGCAATTTTAGACGTGTTCTGCGCTTCGCCGTTGTCCCCGTGTGGTTACGCAAATTAGCAGATATTTACATTCGAATCTTCCGCAGTCCGGAATTTTTCGTCAATCGTTGACCGCCGAGGATGCCAATTCTAAAGATTTTCGCCGAATCAAGTACAAGGAAAATTCTTAGGGGAAGGTTGAGATTAATCGTATCTATCATTGTGAAGTCGACATAAGAATTGAAGTCGTTTAGTAACTTTGATGAGTATACAATTGAAGTTGAATTACGTAAGAGCCTCAATTGCTACAATACGATACTACCCGACAAATGTTCCATCAAGCTTGAGAAGCCCTGCCTTTTACTCGGATAAAAGTAGTTATGAGACGTGGAACTCAAGCGTAAGGGCTCGGAAACGAGACATTAAGAGATGGATGGCGGTTGGAATTTGTCAGAGAAAGCGAGATATCAAAAAAGACGCTGGGAAAGAAATCTATAATGTCGGTTGGAGTTGTCGTAGCTGGTTGAGGTTTTATGCAAATCTAAGAGTATTAAGGGTAACTGCGATCGCGGGTATAAGATCATGATCCTTAGATCAGCTGCTTAACTCCATACCAAATAATTTACAAGAGCACAGATAATTACGATAGTTGGACCCAAGTGTTGTGGCAGAGGATTAACTTAGTTGACGATCGTGATGGGCCACTGTGAAGATGAATATAATAATCTTGTTGTCCATGCGGGGTATGAATACGAGCAAGAAGATGTGTCGCCGTAATAGGTCGACATTCAAAGTTCTATTTCGGCGGATACTAAGTGGAATTGAGGATAAAGCTAAATGGCAGCTCTTGTCGTAAAACCGTTGTTACATTGGCCGTGATTGCATGGGTTATCGAACATCTAGATGTATTGAATATGTTGGTACATCCAAATATTGAAAAAATTTGGTATCAGGAATTAAGTATCCGAAAGTACTCTATTAGTGGATATGAAGTTGATTTAATGTAACTCGAACAGATTGGGGATAAAGTGATGGTAATATTTTAGTTGATTTGTCATTTTGAAGTTCTAAGCTGCTAAGTTAAGCAATTGTTTCTGGAGAATAAAAGTGGGAAAAAAATGAAAATTTCGGGGACTCAGAAAGAAAGATGTTTAGTATCATGTATTAAATAAAAACTCTCGATAGACTCGATACATAGTGTGTTTAAATAAGGACTTAGCGAAGTGATATATTATTTGTGCTCTGATGATAAATATTAATGAAACGATGTCGCGGTTGTTAATGTATGATAAAGTTGTGTATAGTCGCACTATGTATTTAAACGGAAGCACGAAATAGAACCATAAGGCGTATTTATACGTGAGTATGTTAGGTCATGAGGGATACGCTGAGTTCTAAATAACCGTGAATTGAAAGCGAGAAAGTATGAAATAAGATAATTTGGTAATAATAGTCAGAACATCAAAGCATTTGATTATGCTTAATTTGTTGTTCGAAAGTAGTCAAGGAAAGACATGAGAAAGAAACGATGATTTCTTCAAGATTTGAGTATATTATGTAATTATATATAACGAAAAGATGCTGATTCAGTATACATAGTCAGTAGCATCTTAGTTTGGAGGTTTTAATATACCTTCGCCGTCTACGCCTCGAGAATTCATGCACCACTCACCCCAAGTCGGCCGCCTGGTGTTAAGGTCATCAACAACCCGTACACCGCATTGGGCCGGTCATACATGAATTCTCGAGACATGGATCTGCGGTGCTAGCATGAGGTTCTATCAGAAAACTCCACAGCTTGGATGTAAGTTAATTATCCTATTGAAGCTGGGATGATCACAAATCTACTGATTCCAAAGACTTAAGTCAATAATATCACGACATTCCCCACTGTGAGTGTACGTAAGAAGGAAGAAATTGGTTGTGGAAAACCGGCGCCGAAGGACCCCCGTGTAAGACGAGTCGTTCTAGGAAATGACAAAGCGTTGAATGCTATACTTACGGGCCGTTGATCCAAATGTGTCTAAAATGATAGCACTTGCACTATCAAGCATGAAGCAATGGGATATTCTCCAAACCGTGATATGAAGTGTGAAATCCACAAGTAAAGGATGTCACACTCCAACAACTAACAACTAATGGAAACTCAGATGGAAGAAGATGAGACTATTACTACTTATAGCACTAGAATAAATGATATGGCAAACGGCTAGTAATTTGAGAGCCCATATCAATGAAAAGGTGTTCGAAAGGTACCAAGCATCCATTCCACAAAGATTCGAAGTGTTATCGCTGAGCAAAGGCTCAAGATCTTAGTTATGCGACTAGATGATCTAATTGGAAATCTTACCACATATGATGAAGATAATTCCACCGAAATGGCAAAGAAGAAAGTGGATCAGACCGAAAGTCGGGTACAAAGCATAGAGATGATGAAGATCTCAAGGAAACCACATGAAATTGCTTCGATAATACTAAATAAAACCATGAAAAGGTTCAATAAAACTTCTCAGAGGCGATAACTCCAAGAGTTATGACAAACGGTTTGACAATGGAAAAGGATCAAAATCACAGTGAGGAAGCCGCATAACGGGATAATAAACACAACAAAAATCAACAATTCCAGGGAAGCGGAGTCCCATGTGAGAATGTGAAGTTTTGACACATTCAAGTTCAATGTCCAAACTACATCAAAAGCAAACCAAGAGTTACAACTCTACCATTTTGATTTAGACGGCGAATAATCAAACACCTTGTCGTTGCTCATCGCTAGAATTTAATGCTATGTTGAATCTATCAGCAGCAATAACACCCAAATGATTATTCAAAATATGAATCTTATCAAGAAAAATTGGAAGAATAAAGGCTGAGATTAATTTCTGGGGAAAATTCAAACTACGATTTGTGCATCAAAATGATGAATTTAGTAATCAAATTCATGAAATCTTGGAAAAAGAATTATCAGATCCGAATAAAGTTGTACGTAGATTGGAAGGAAGATTCAATCTACCATGCTGATACCGCTATGATACAATGGACAACCAAATAAATTAGGTATGTAGAGAAAAATGGTTAGTTGGAAATGCTATCATTGTGGAAGAATGGACATATAGCACCGCATCGCTATAAACTTATGGTAAAGCGGACTAAGAAGTATCTTATGCCTGGGGAAGGAGCGGGTGTGAAAGAACCAGATTGCACGTAGTTGTTCACCTCTCTCAAGTGCTACCGCTGAGGCGGTAATTTTGACAGCTGTTGTTCCAAACACACGATTGGAAACAAATCTCATTTGAATAACATAAGAAATACGAGGAGAATGTGTCACTTTTGGAGGGGGAGAAAAGTAAAGAATTACGTGAAAAGCGGGCGCCTTTAAAAGTGGTGGATCAATCAAGCCAGGAATGTATTATTAGTGGACGGATCAATTTAAACCTCATCGCAGACGGGCCAACCGCGCGACGACGGACGAAGGTTGTTTTCACCAAAGATATGCTGCAAGTAACGCCGCGAGTCCAATTATGAAGCAGAATCGACATTATTAATTGTTACTTATGGACATTCTCAAGGCAGGTGTCATGTAAAGCTGGATTACTTAAGGACCTTTGGCATGTATCAATACAAACCACGTAAACATTCAACAATTGATCTCAAAAGAAGTCGTAGTGACTCGTGATGAACATAAAAGAAAACCGTGTGAATGTCAAGTCAGTTGCATCAGCATCCACCATTAAATTACAACAAGTGGTTACCACTAGAATAATCGGAGTTGCATGACTTTAATGGACCAACGGGTGAAGTTGGGTTGAGGGAAAGAAGATATATATGTTTGCGGTCGACATTTTTCAACATACGCGTCGTAATTCTTCTATAAAATCCGACGCTTTGGAGCGTGTTTCAACAACCTGCCACTCAACTACGTAGAAAAAGACTGACAATCATTAGATCGGGAGCGACAAGGAAAGGAATTTAAATTTCGTCATAGAATTTGTAACATGTGGCGAATCGTGCACAGTTTCTACTCCTATCACCCTCACAAAGAAATGGGATTGTTTAAAGGAAGAACTGACCTCCAAGAATGGCCAAGGACAGATGCAAAGAAAATTCGATAAAATTCTCAAGCGTAGCCGCCGATCGCATGCTATATTCACACCGAATTACGAATTGCACAAATAATACCTCACATATGAAATACGGAGGGTAAACAAAGAAATATTTCTATATTTTTGCAAGGTTTGTTAGCATCTCTTGCCTACCTATAGAACAAAGGCAAAAAATTCGATGTCAAAGGAGACTAAGGAATATTTCCCGGATACTCCGTAAACAAGTAGGCACAAGAGTGTACAACAAATGGACATAAACTATCACGGAGTCATAAATATCAAAGTCATCGATCAAGATGAACATCCGTAATAGGAGGAATGGACACAAACTATCACGGAGTCAATAAATGTCAAAGTCATCGATCAAGCTGTGAACATCCGTAAGAGAGGGATGAAGAGAAGCAGACGCTGTCAATCCAACTGGCCCCCTCATCATGTAGTGAAACAACAACTTGATGAAATGAAAACAACTCTACTATCGAGACAATGACTGACAGCCAAATGTATTCGTAAGACTCATCCGTACTTAACATAATAGTGTTCTATGGCGATCACAAGACAAAAAAGAGAGAGTCGACTACGTAAAATGGTCAAGTTATTTATGCAAAACATGCTTCCTATCAAAAATCGAACCAAAGACAAGACTCCTTCAAGATGAAAATTGATCAATGCCATTTAAGAAGAATCGGTACGCCTGAGAGAAATGGTGTCCTGAATCGGGTAAAGCAAGCGCCAAAAAAGATCACAATGTTATAGGAAACAAAATGGATCTTTCAAGTAATAAACTGATGAAAAATGGGAATGTTATAACAAATAAAGCTGTGTTAGTAGCCCATGGTGCCGACTAAGTCAAGTGAATGACTCAAGAAACATTTGGTTCGTTGCTGTGAACGGGAGGCACGATTATTACCAGACCAGCATGTCTCTAAAGTTCTTCAAATTGTATCAAATGGATGTTAAAACAAATTCTTCTAAATGGCATAGCATACCAAGAAGTGTATGTAGAACAACCCAAAAGGGCTTTGAGGATCTCATTCAAGGGAGATCAAGTCTACAAACTCAAGGCACCTATACAAAACAAGCTCCTAGAGCACGGTATTTAAAGTTAACTGCCTATCTACTCAAGAATGTGGCTACACACGAGGAGGAGTTTATAATAAAAGGAAGAAAGATCACCACGGTAGCTCAGATTCATGTCGATACATTGTTGTGAGGGTCAAAACCAACTGGTAAAACTGCTCATTCAACAGACGGAAGTCAATTTGAGATTTAGCATGGTAGGAGAATTGAAATTCTTTGGGAACTGTATTTAATTAATTAATGATAGCATATTCATCTCCCAATCTAAATATTAAACATTGTTAAAAAATTTGGTTCGAGAAGTTAAGCCAAAAGAGAACACCTATGGCGACTCATGAAGATTACCAAGGACGAGCGTGGAAAGTTAAGTTTCGACATTAGAACTATAGTATTTATCGAAGTCCGCTTACTTAACTCGCTAGTAAACATCAAGACACTGGCCGAGTAATACGCAAGAAGGCTTCAAGCCGCACTCCAAAGAAAAGTCACTTGAATCTCAGGAAGAGGATTATTAAATATGTGTGCGTACTCTCAATCATGGGTTCTGTATACGCTTTTGACACTAACAATTCTCTTGTGGTATCAGGATTTAATTAAGTGTGAAATGAGGATAGAAAAGCACCTCGTGGGATGTTTCTTTCTAAATAATTTAAGGTCATTGTCAATGAAATGTAACTCAGATGTCTATCCACAACAGAAGCGTAGTATAATAAGTAGAAACAAGACTCAACTAATATGGATGAAAAATGATTGAGGAATACGGTATTAATCCGTGTTATGACATTCCCCATCGTGATAACACGAAGGCCATAAATATTTCAAAGAATCCAGCTCAACACAAACAGAACTAAGCACATCGATATAAGACATCACTTCATAGTGGAGCTAGTTGAAAACAAAGAAATTCAACTGAACATGTTAGTACCGATAAAGGACATGGATATTTTACCAAATGTTCGATATGAATCAGCCTGAAAATTTCCAAGAGCCACTTTTAGGTTTGTGTGTTATAGACAAATAGCAACCATTGCATCGTTATAACACTCATCGAGCCGTTGTTATACTGAACACGCCAAAATACTAACGGTTATCTTTTTGAAATCATAAGGACCGTGAATGCACAGATTCTATCAAGAACGCACAACAGCTTTCACTCACAATTTTTCATACTACTACGCATAATTTACTCTCACATAAACACTCAAACTTTTCCCTTCCAAAAATCAAAATCTCTCCGGAAAACCTACCATATCCAAAACCTTGCTTTTCTTTCAAAAGGCTGCAACAGTGGAGGAAAGGCCGAGGAGTGCTCTGCTCCATATTGGCGAAAATGAAAGTGGGAGAACCTATTCCACTATAAACAATCCCAAAGACAACAACCGGAAGCGATTGAAATCCAAGTGCCCAAAATCTGGCTCATTGAAGCGGCAACGCAAGAAGAGGAGACTTCATCATGGTTGATGTTGATGATCATAATAAGAATGCCCTCCAACAGTTGAAAACACCGTGTAAGAACTTAAATTGTCCTCTACTTCATGGACACGCCAAATTCCCGAGAACCACCTGCTCGAGACGGTAGTCATCATCATTCTCGTAACGCAGAACCGAGTGGATCAAGTCTCAGTGATACTCCATTATGTCTAGTCTTATTATAACAAGCATCTCATCGCGTCAAATCTGACTAAATCGGGGAAAAGAAAAGTAGGAGGCAAAGATAAAAGAGTATTGAGGAAACAAAACCCAACCGTGATATGTTCCCGACCTGAAACCAACCGTGAAATCTATGATAATTCCTTTGAAAGAGTTCGATGACGATGCTGGTAGCTGTGGTTCGAACCGCCAATGAGGAAGACGAGAGCCACCGCTGCTACTATTAAAAAAAACGAGTCAGTAGGATCATGACAAGACAAATTCGATGATCAAACAGACTAAGGAACTAATCAGAAGGAGACAGAGGATGTTGAGAAAGTGGCAAGAGGCTAGCGTTCGCGACAAAATCAAAATATGTCAGTTAAGAAATGATCAACATTTCGAACCTACTCGTGAAAAGCGTCAGCACAAGTTCGTAGTGGATGGCGTGTGAGGATTGAGAAGAAGATACCGTGGTAATTCCTAAGTAAGAGAAAATCCAAAGGAAAATGAAGTTGAATGACGATCGAAATAGAATAAACAATGTAAGAATTGCCAAGGGAATTGACAAAGATTCACCGAGGGAATCATGTTTAATCAAGAAATGAGGCGATGGAATTCTCCGCTTTGTGCTAGGAAGATTCTCCCAAAAAGGCAACTCTCTCGAAGGCCATGTGAACAATCGCTAATACATGGACATTATCGTGAGGATGTCGACTATTTCTCAAGATATCGGGTCCTCATCGCCAAGTAGAGCGCAGGGAGTTGACTGGTAATCAATGTAAGAGATCATTGATCCAACAAGCACTATGTTTCACAAAGTAAAATGGTATTGCTCAACTTCACCCGTAAATGATCAACAAGCATTATGACGCACAACGGAGGCCTGACTAGATCAACTCAAGTTTAAATGATATCATCCGCACCCTAATGTGTGGGATGACTGGACGGCTTAAACAAAGGTCAACTACAAGCCTCATCTCGCCTCCTTGTACGTCATTCATAAGATCGCTTATTGCAAATCTATTCCTACCTCCAATAATACACGCGAGGAAGCTCGGGGAGAAATATGTATGTGATCGAATCGGGCCGAACTAAACTTGAAGGATCATATTTGATCAGATAGTAGACCATGCTAGGACTGGGGCAAAATTGAAGCCCATTGGCTTCCCTAGCCTGATATGTAGTCTGTTAATTGCCCAAAATCCTCGAAATCTCGAAGTTACATTGACTGTGAGAAGATAAGACTATCACCATCACCGATAAACCGAATTCGCAAAGAGGGTAAGTGATGCGGAAATGAAAGGAGGAAAAATCAGTGCTGTAATCTGGCGTTGCCGCATTATTGATAAAAGTCATGAGGACGAAGAAGACGTTGGAAACCGATATACGTAAAGAAAAAGAAACTTAGGTGGCCGAACTTCAAGCCAAAATTCGCTCAGACCGTTGTCCTCCAACCGCCAAGACCTTCCGGTATCGCCGGGTAAAGGCGGAAACACTACCTAATGTCATCCCGATTTGTTCCTCTCGCCTCCCATGTAATCTCGCTTTACCGCTTTTTATACCAAATAGGGAGATACAGTGAGTAGCCGTAGCCCCCGTATTTCGTTCGTACTATCTCCGTTTTTTTGTTGTTTTTTGTTGTTTTTATGTTGACTATGTTTGTGACCACCGCTTCGACAGCTGGTCTGGAGCATCTAAGGTCTGTGGTTTGCACTGCTTTTTAACATTTGTGTCTTACTCAAAAAGGCCGAAGGTATTGGGAATTTGTCATGAAAAACTCACCCAAAGTGGGGAGTTTGGTTACGCGAAGATAGTTGGCTTGGGCTTTCATGAAGATTATGTCATACGACTTTAAGATAATGACCAGATTAAGATATCTATCGCTAAAATGTCAAAACAGTGATGAGGGGTTTTCGGTTGTCTCGCTTGCATCGATCGGAGTTACGATTTGCTTGTGTACCGAGACTTGCCAATCTTTAGAGATCTCAAAAAGATATTCCTTGACAATCAAGTTTGTTTATTAAGGCAAGTGTCAGTTATGGAAGGGCTCATATATCATGGAAGGCGGTGGATTTCATATAAAAAACATCTTACCATAAATGAAGACCGAAACCCTACTTGCATCTACACTATATAAAGACCGTTGAATCAAGAACGAAGATGACCGAACATATTTTATTATTCAAGAGAGCATTTTGTATTAAGAGAAAAGCATACTCGTGTGTAGTGTAGGTCAATTGTGTTAGAAGCATTCACTACTCTTCTAACTAATGTACGGTTGTTACAACCGTTGTCGGTGGACAATCATTGAGCGTTTTCTTTAAGATTGTTCAATGCCGAAAGACTGGACAAGATTTACAAGTGGAGTAACATAGATAGGAGGTTCCTAGTCTTAGAAGCTAAGTTGAAGGTTAGTTAGGGCATCGTGAAACGAGGATCGCTTGGAATAAGCACTTCGCTTGTAATAACTTCAAAGCATCACTAAGTTTCTCTCTCAGGCTACCGCCTCAGACGTAGGGTGACTTTGCACCAACTAGGCAAACAACGGTGTGTTTTACTTTACCTGCCCTTTGCTTTATTGTATTTGATATTCGACAAGGACAAGATTAATCGCTTACGAACACTTAACTATCAGTTTAAGAAATAATTTTTCAACAATTATGTATAGTTGGACACTATGAGAATGTAAGTGGCACTTTGTAGAAGAGAAAGTTGAGGTCTTCGTCTTCCGCTCGTTTCTGTTTTCGCCGTCGTATATTATGATATACTACCTTCATTACAATTTAAGTATAAGATTTGACTTAACAATAAAAATAGCCTAAATTTCATCTAGGCACCGACCTAGTGGAATATTTCAAACAGGCACCTAAACATTTCAACCTTTCAAATAGACATCTAAAAGATATTTTCGACACATTTAACTTTCAAAATCATATTTTGGAATAATGACTTTAACTTAACTTCTAAATGGTCCTTAACTCGAGAACAATTTAATTATATTAAAAATATTAATTTTTTGGAGGAAAGATTCACAAAAGTTCATGTGCCACTACAAAAATATCTCTTATTTTAATTGAGTGAATTCTTGGAGGCAATATGTACTAAATTCTTGGGCTTAGACAAAGTGAAAGTCAAGATTATATAGAATGATTAATTTTTTGTAGGCAAGAAAATGCTAAACTTAATTAAAATATTAATATCCAGTTGATACTAAATCATTCTATAATCTTGACTCTCACTTTTGTCTATAATCCTGTGTGAACATTTCTTGCTGGACGCAGGCAAAGGAATAGAGGATATACAATAAATTTTGTTTAATACTCTTTCTAAACTCTAACGGCCAAAATATGTAGGTCTCAAAATGATCTAGTCTTATTTGCTCAAGTCATGAGCTGCTCAGCGCTTTTCAGTGAAGATGCTCCAACTTACAGAGAAAGTTAGGAATGAAGGCTATAGAGTTTGATTGAATATGGCTGAAAGGGAATGATAACGAAAATGCATCAAATACATATCACAACCCTCAAAACACTCGCAAGTCCATTTTGAGGATGGGGTCGTCTTCAATTGAGGAGGGTGGGTTGCGGAATATGATGTCTTGAAATTCAATTTTTACTTATAAAGTAAAACATACGGAGTATTTAATATGGTATCATGGGTTAGAAATGACGTATAGTTAGTTTAAGTAGAATATGTAGGTGAGTTTAATGAAAGTTATTTGCCATAATCACCTTTGTCAAAATTGATATGTCATCAAAAACTTTAGCTACCATCATTTTCAAAAGTTCATATTGCAAAAATGCACCATAGATACCTATTTGAAACGTTAAAATGTTTAGATGTCTATTTGAAATGTTATTAATAATTCAAGTGTCTAAATCAAATTTAGCCTAAAAAATATCAACATTGACCCTCATATTAATTATATTTAAATATTTTACTATTAACATCTGACATAGTAACACACAAATATGTAAAGTATATTATTTAATTTTATTAATCTTTTTGACATAAATACAAAGTTAAACAAATGAATTATACCTTTAAAAGTATAACAAGTTTTTATTAAATAAAACCTCTCATTGAATTGAAATAAAGAGAGTATAATATATTGTGAAAATATAATGGGGACTCGCATCTGCTATTCTTTGACTGTACACTGGATAAACCTCGAACTGAAACAATAGTCTGTAAACTATATCAACTAGCTAAATCACACTAGACAAGTCGTGTGTCACAGGCTCGACCAAAAAAATATTGAAACATACAATAGTATCATGATAATGCTCTTAGAAACTCTCATCATACAAAATCGCGGAGTCGATGGAGGTTAGATCCTAAAATCAAGGCTAACAACTATTTTCAATTTGCTTCATGAGATTTGCAATATTGTTTGTCATGCTCCTTAAAGCATCTATCTTATCTAAGTGCTACCTATACTTAGGATAGTAATGGGTAGGATTTGGTAGTGTTAACAATATCCAATACCCAACCCTATTTTTAGTTATACGGCCCAAAATCCAATCCAACTCTTGAATCTACCGAGTTACCCAACCCGATCCAAATTCAAATGCCCCAATAAGTAATGGGTTTTACCCGACCCGCTATCCAATTCATTTTAAACAACATTTTTCGAGTTAAAACTTTAACTATCAATTATTATTTTTATTAATTATGAAAAATTACAAAAAAATAATATTTTGAAATTTTTTATTAGACAAAGAATAAAATTATCTAAGTTCGGATTTGAAAATCGAAAACAAATATTTGAATAAAATGGAGGAAGTATTGAAACTTTTTAACGATTTTTATTATTTATAGATTACATGTGGTAAGTAATACTTATCATTAAAATAATTGATATATACTCTATATTTGATTAAAAACATACAAATGAAATAGATCAGAATCAATACAGAACTAAAAGAATAAATAATTTGCTCTTTAAATTAATAAATTATTATTATTTTATGCATATGGGTAGGTACCCAGAACCCCGACCTGCACTGCACTGCACAGGTTGAGAAATGAGAAGCCCGTGAATCTCGAATTCGCATCATGTAAAAAGAAGATTACAAAAAAAGTTCCCAAGTCTTCAACTCTAATAAAGTTCTTGTCTCAAGCAAAACAATCGATAAAAATAACTTCATATAATTCTACAAGCAGTGGAGCTAAATGGAATTTTCTGTCACATACCTAATGCCACTGCACTGGCAAAATATAGCAAACGCGATCAACTATTTACGATTGCGATTGCACTTTCTCCACTGTCATGTGCCAAAACGGAAGCTCGAAGCGTCCAACCAACTACATCAATGCAGCCACAGGTGGAGAAAGCTGAAATCCTGGCCTTGAGGTCCATCCTTTCCGTTTCCTGTAGTCCTCAACTGCTCGTAGACGAAGCCTTTCTTGTGACGGGTCATGGGAATTCTTCGATGGCTTCATGTTCAAGGGAGCACATCAGATAGTGAGCATAGCATGTCAAGTCCCTGTTTACCTATATTTCAGTGAATAATACAAGACATATTTACCTTTGGAAGTGAAAGCAGTTTTGGTGGAGCCTGAACAACATCCCCAAACTTTACGTGCTCGTGACCAGGAAAATCTGTTTCCTCTTCAGTTTTGGACTTCTTATGTTTCTTTTTTCTTTCTGCTGTTCGTCTGCAAAAAAATTAATTGCTTTACTTGCTACTCTATGATTTCAAACCGTATTGGGAAAACCAGATCATGAACAATGAACTATGGTCTTTGTTCCAAACCCAGTCATGTTTCCACTCATTACAAAATCAAAACAGCAAATGAACTTGTAAAAGTTTTGGGAAGACATTTTTTAAAAAATTGGATATTAAAAATTAAATCTGTCTCCCAACAAATTCTGCTTTTAGATGGTTTGCTAACAATGAATATAAAGCATTCTGAACTGAGCAAATTTGATGGTCACTCAGCAACAATTGCATTCTAAATCCTATTCAACCCCTACTGATAAGAAGAAGCAAAATCAAGTTTCTTCCAATTTAACAGATGATAACGAGTGCTTTTACCCTTTCCAAGAAATATAAAAGTCAGAAGAGAGCCATAAGTACACAGTAACTCAAACTAGCTATTTCTCCTACTAGAACTCTAGAAGTCTAGAACTGGTAGCATAAAAGAGTCTAAAATCATTAAATCACCAAGCCCTTCTCATGGTTATAACACAGATCTTTATTCAACTACCGCCAAATTTTAATGTAACAGAAATTTTGGAGTGATCCCAAACTCATCAGCTAGTAGCCCCAAAGTATATTAGGATGATCATGAAGAAGTCATTCCCTTGATAAACAAATAGACTACTATTAAATAGATAAACATGAATCCGTTTTAACAAGCCAAAGGTGATCCGACAGTTTGAGAAGATTATACAAAGAAGTTCAAAACGCTTCCGCCCTAAGACATACAAGAAAAACAGTTAAGTTCTTACTGTTTCTTGCGCTCTTTTCTTTTAGAGCCAATAGCACCAACTCCATCCAATGTTTCAAATCGTAGATCATCTGCTTTATTTCGTTTCCTCTTTTTCTTCTGTTTTTCATTTGTAATAACCTCGGGTGTTTTATCACCATGTTTATTATGTTGCACCCCTAGCGCTCTGTCATTACCACCATCTCCCCGAGCTTTAGACTTAGCATCCTTCAAGTCATGTGGCTGGGTCTGCATATTACAATGCCCACAATAGCAAACAAACCTTAAATATAGGAAATGAAAAACCTACAGATAAAAGCATGATAATCATATATCACTGGTTATTCCTCACAGTTGTGTCTGAGCTCTTAACAAAAACCTTATATCAACCCATAACAACCTAGTTTGATATACCCATTATCAATAAGGTGAACTAATTCGAGTAAAATATGGACACTCAAAAGTTAATTGAAAATAATTTAAAAATATGCTCTGATCAAAGTTCAAGCATGCTGCTCCATTCAATTCTAAACTATAATTTTTAAAGGAATTTTTTTTTTCAATCAAGAAATTACAGTATCAACCCAATTCATTCAGCTACTCATTGAACCAATGACACCTTGAATAAATGTACCAATATCTTGAATACATGAAATTACTATATTCCAGGTGTCTGACGAATTCATTTCTAAAAATAATCAATTACCATAGTATTTTTCTTACAAAGAAAAATAACAGTATGAACTCACTTCATACAGATACCCATCGACATCTATAGAACCTTAACAAATGCCTCAATATCTTGGATACGCTAAATTACCACATTCCCGTAGACTGCAATCTAAAAGACAATTTGATTCTTAAAACTACAAATTACCTTCATTGAATAAGGTTAACATTCCCCAATGCCTCTGAATAGGCTCACGCCTAGGCAGGGTAAGGGGTCGGATATACGCAACCTTACCCCTGTGATAAAAGGGAAACTGTTTCCGAATTCATCAAATAGTGAAATGCAAACACCTTGAATTTAAGTAGCAATTCAATGAGAAAATATTCTACGAAATTCAATTAGACCTACTCTGTTACTAAGAGTGTTTTTGGTTCCACCATTCTTATATGCTCCCTCTAATGATGCCTTGCCATCGCCTGCATGAAAATATCATTCAATATGTATTACATCTTTAAAAAAAATCGACTCTTCTCATTGTAAGGACTCGAACCAGCACCTCATTTTTGCGAGTAACATCCTGTGGTTACTAGACCAACCCTACTGGTTTTACGTATCGACACATATGAATATACTCATTTCGTCTAGTTTGATTCTGAATTGTCAAAATTTATAAATTTGGTAGTCTTAATTAACAGGAACAACTTCCATTTCAATCAAAATTATCATTCTAATAAAAAAATTACTAGCATTTGAAATATTTTCATCAAATACTATACAATATATATAAAATAAATACTCCTTCCATCCTTAAATATTGTCATGTTTGCCTTTCCATGGTCAAATATTAAAAAAAAAACTACAGTCTTGATTGACAACTAAAACATTAATTTGAATACAAAAGATTGTCTAGTCTAATTCTCAATGGTCAATATTTATAAATTTTATAGTATTAATTGACACGCGTAACTTCCATTTGATTCGAAACTATAGTCTTAATAGCCACAAATAATTTTGATTTGAATAAAACATTATCATGTTAATAATATAGCTAAACATTTAAAATGTTTTCAATATGCATCCAAAAAAGAAGTCTAGTGGTCAAACTTTATTAAATTGTACGGTCTTAGTTGATACACGTAACTTGGATTTAATTTGAATCAAAAGTATCGAGTTAATAATAATAAAGAGAATAAAAAATACTCGGTAGTAGCATTGGATATACGTACTCGTAAGGGAAAATAGTTTGCGGAGTTTGAAAGGGAGAGTGTCGAGTGAAGAAGCATCGGGTGGGGGAGGGAGTCTGTCGGTTCCTCCATGTGCTGCTTTGTAGTTTTTCTCTCTTCTTCTTATCCCTTTTCCTCCCATTCCTATTACTCTTTTTTCCAAGGAGGGCAAACAGGGCTTAGGTTAAGGGTTTCGTTTATGGTCCTTTTGGATGGGTAATTTATCACACCAATAATCTTAGTGAAGGTAATTGAAGAACTGATACCCTTTGTGATCCAATATACACACATCCAAATAGTGTTTTTTAGCACTCTAACGACTATTTTATCCTCGAAGATAATTTCAGAATTCACTATTACTTACAAATAAAATAGTCATTTCACCCCCAAACACTTACTGCTTTTGGTGTGTATACTACCGGGGCCCCTTTGGTACTGAATTTAAAAATACTGACTTTAAATCGAAAGTTAGACTTTAGTACCATCTCTTGCTTGACCGAAACAGTAGGACACCACCGATTCGACAATGTGCCTACCCAATCGGGTTATCCGTACTCGCCGGGTCGGTTCAACATCGCTAAAGGGTCAATTGAACCCAACAAATCTAGGTGAAATTTTTAAGTTCGCCCTCAGATGTGGGTTTATTTTGTATTCACTCAGCACTGATCACCCATCTTCATTAATAACATCAAACTGCAATGTAGAACTATATTTTAGTTATATTCACCCTAACAAGTAAAATAATATTCGACCAACATTTTAAAACATTCACATAGATTCAACTCAACTATCCTCACCTAAGTTAATTTTAAGTTTTATCACACATGACAAATAACTCAAATTTTAAGTAATAACGAGTATCAGTTTACTTAAAAACAAACTCGAATCCCGACAAGCTCAGAGCAGTTAAGTAATTTACTAAATTTTTTCCTTCCTAGCTAAGAAACGATACGACACCTCATGCTTGACACCTCCTACTTGCTTAGTGTCACTGTCAGCTTTCACCTTTACTTCATGGCTAATTAACTTCATTGGGATAAACAAAATTCTTTCTTCTTCTCTCCTCACAATGGTCGAACTTCCCCTTCCCCTTTCCCTACAAATTTTTCTTTTGATGCGATTCTCTCCAAATCATACTCCTAAAAGTTACTTTCTAAGCTTCAAGGAAAAGTTATTATCGAATAAGTGATCATGAAAAGCTTGTCGATATTTGGGTCGATTAGAGGAATACTCATCACAAGCTTTTATAATCTTTCATACATTGCGAATATGTATTGTATATTTTATTTGGTTGTAAGTGAATTAACTATTAAAAAGATTACAAGTATGTTGATACGATAATTAATAAGGTAGCATATATATAGAAAGTTAATTATTGAGATAAGATTTAGTAAATTGTGTTCTTGATTAAACTAGTATGATATAATGGTACACGTGTATTAGTATATGAATGAATTGATTGATCTAATTGATTTTATTGAGACATTATGTTAAATATCAATATATGAGATATTGAAATATTATAAGATATTATGATATAACTATATATGGGTAAAGAGTTAATGTTATAAAATAATTGTTAACGAGATTAGCACGGTTACTTTTAATGTAACGTACGTAAATAAATAAATCATTCGTTGATAGCATTGTAGTACGGTATGAAAATATCAAGATGAATTATCAGGATACTTAATATGGAATTGGTAATTGGCGATGCGCTAAGACAAATACTTACTGAGCAAGCGTGGTAAGATTAAGGAAAGTTAATATGATGTTGAAGGCGAGATAGATTTATACGGTGAGTTAATAATATGCGATATTAACATTATCACGAGACGGGTTATATAAATTAGATATTGTTCATACGTATCGTATAATCTTACACAGAAGATGCAGATATCGATATGTTGGTGATATGAGTATGATGCATAACTTGATCAATTACATTATGATAATATTTCAAATAATAACATATGTATCGTGAATATGTTAACGGTCTATCAGATTTGAAGTCATAATGGATATTAATATATGAAAGGAATGCTTATTTAAGATAATAAATGATTTAGATATATGTACGAGACATCGAGGTATCAATATTATCGAAAGTGATATTGAATTGCTGTATTAAACTGACAAGTTAAGTGATATGGCCATATTACGGAAGTGGATATGATTTTTGTTGCGGACTTAGCGATGTGACGCGTCCGTATTTTGAGAATCGACTATCCCATAGATCATCGCACTGCAAATCAACCATCCGTGTGTCCGTATTTGTTAGAATCAACGGCCCTATACCTCGGGTATTCAATGGAATCAATCTGTCATAAGGATTACGTGTGAACTCTATTCGGTTTGTTGGTTATTTGATCCTCCTCAGTTTGAGGCGCTGCTTTCCGCTACTGCGTAGGCAATGGAGTTACGGGGAGTAGTTGTGTCGCTGTGGGCCCGCTTTTACTGGTGTGTGAGGCAACGACGACGTTGTTGTTCCCCCTCCTCAGGTGTCAGGCGGTGCCCGCCTACTCGTGTGTGGTGTGCATGGGAGAGTCAGAGTTTTTGTTGGTCCTCGCTTGTCGAGCAAGCAACGAGTGACGCCGCTTTTCTCCCATGGAAGCGAGTAGACTTAAGGTGGGCCGGAATAGAGTTATTGTTTGCTTGCGCGATGTATTAAGCTATTGGATATAAAGGTTATCTATTATTAGGGAAATATTTGTAAGTTGATCGTATTAAATTGGTTAAAGATATTAAACTACGAGGATCATAAAGAGGTCGATTTCAGCTGACATGAGTAATTATGATAAATGTAATAAAGTAATTATCACGGGCATGACATATATTTATATATGGTTGAATATGACTTGTTATATGAGTATTCACGAAGCCACAAGCTCACCCTTCTATTTTGGGACCCCCCAAAGGTTGTTTATTTTCTCAGAAAAGTCACATTGCAAAGAGCAATTGTGGCTATTTAGCCATCAAATCATGATCTCGAGATTCGTGTCTGTGATATCCCTCAACGGTCGCCGTTGTGTACCTTGTTTCATGTCAAAGCATGTATTAAGAAAGTGTGTCAGATATGATCAGGAAGGATCAATAATTGCGGCTCGTAATATTTGTCGTTGTCTTAGATCACCATCTGCATAGTCACCTCAGATTTTCTTTCATTCTTTGGTCCAGTTGTATGCAGAACTCGATGTTCATGTTGCCGGCGAACCTAACTCCTCAAAAGGGCCGACCAAGTAGTTGTTACACTAGATTCAATAATCGATCCAAATGCACCATTAGAACACACTGAGTAATATCAACTGGGTTTGATATAAAGAAAAAAATGTTGAGGAGTCATGCTTCATTAATACTCCCTCCATCTTAAAATACATGATCATCTAGAAAGAAAAAAAATCATAATAGTTGATTGTTTACATTTTTAATGTAACTTTTTACAATTCCAATGTAGTTTTTTATATTTCCAATGTAGTTTTTTACAATCTCAATGTAGCTTTTCACAATCCCTTAATAAATCACTTTTCATCTAAACAATTATCTATTTAGATACGGAGAAAGTAATTATAATAGATATTAATCATATTTTTGAACTTATTAATTTGATACAAAGTTTAATACTAACTCCATCCCACAAAGATTATCCACTTTTTTTTATAATTGTAATTTTCAAACTTTGACCTTAAATATATTTATTTGTATTATATGATATTTATAAAAATTATATCAATGGAAAGAGTTTGAAATGTATTTTTCATTGATATAGTTATCATCAAGTATTATATAATACAAACAAAAATATCTATGGTCAAAGTTCAAGGGATACAACAAAAAGTCAAAACTGGATAATCTTTGTGGGATGTACATAGTATAACCTAAATTTCCTCATATGTTGTCAAAATTCAAAATATTTGGAATGTAAAACTATTATTAGTACACTAAATTAAAAGTTCATTTAGAAAATTATGTTCAATTATACAAATTACAACTTAATCTAAAAATATATATTTTACAAAAAATAAATGATTATAGTTTTTTTTAGTTTAACCTCGATTTCAACGAGGTTACGCTAAGCACCTCCGACATTTCAGAAGACATAAGCAGCTTTTTTAACAAAGAGTTTGTAAAACAAACTCAATACAAAAATAGTAAGCCGAAAACTAAATAATGTAATCCAAAGAAACCGAGGATCTGGCCGGGTTCTCGCCGTAAATTCTCAGAGATGAGTAGATCCTTCCTCCGAATATATTCAGTAATTCCTTTCGACAATTTTTATTTCGAATATATAAAAACTATATAAATACTATACGCTTAGATTCATATTAAAGTTCAAATATAATTATTTTGACAATTAATTTTGTTAATATAACATAAAATGTTAATTATAAAAGTTTTTTCCAAAATAAAACTAAATATCTTGTATTTCGAAATAACAATGAATCTTACTATTTTTAACTATTTTTATTGCATCCTTAAATTCATATAAGTTAAGCATTGTAGTACTAAGGAATTCCTTAGTATCTTGTTACTAAACAAATTACAACCCTTAGATCATTGATTCTTAAGCATTGTTTGATCTAATGGTTAATATTACATAGGGGCTTTTTCGTCATTTTAGCTTTAGAATTTTAGCACAAAATCGTGATATAATTAAATGGCCTGAAAATGTATCTAGTTTCCATTTTTACTATTTCCCCCAATTGTTTATCTTCTCAAATCTTCAAATCTCTTTCTTTTTATTTCAATTTTTGATTTGGATTATAATAAAGACATACAAAATATGTAATTCATCATCATCCATTATTGTTACAGTAATGAAAAATGCAATTTTCCTTAGATTTTTTTTAATTTATTTTTTTGCTTGTTCACATGCTTTTGGGTTAATTGCTTTGAATTTTAGTGTTTATTTGATTAGCTTTAGTGAATAATGTTATATTATTAATGACATGATTAATTTTATGCATAATGTTGATCATTAATATTTTGAACTTTATATTTATGTCACAAGCCATGATTAAGTTTTGTATTATTAATTTTTTGATTTTTCACATATTGAAGATTGTTTGACCTAATTTAGTGAACGAAGGTATGTAATCGATTGATGTTTTTGATACTTAATTCATTGCAACTTTGATTTTGGCATTTTTGAGCGGTTTGATCAATTATATAGAAATAACATTTTACTACGTATTATTAATGATTTTTATTTGTTTTGACTATGCTCATAAAACCTTCCAATGAATAAGTTTGAAGATCTTTTAATCAACATAGAGTTACTCTTTTTCAACTTTCATTCAGAACTTTATCTGTATGTTAAGTTTGAGATTTTATTGTTGTTGATCGAGAAGAAGCAGGTTAGTCTGCGTCGCTTTCCATATAGTATTAACAAACTTGTGGTTGTCTGGGTTAGTTATAAGTTTTAATGAATAATGATGTTTTCATATGTAAAAGTGCTTGGAAAGATGTTGTAGCTAGTGTAAATCATATCTTTATTAATATATTGATCGATACATATATTTTTTCTGATTTGCAAATGTTAGTATTTTTTCATGTGTGTTTGTCTGGAAGAATATAGTACATAAAATTGTTACTTCAATCAAGTTTTTTTTGTCATAATATATAGCATACACATATTTGTGTAACTTGATTTAGACTTTTATGCCATAATGTAGCACCCATAACCATATGTCACATTGTAGCATAAGTATGGTTTATTACATTACATAACTTTGTTCTTTCGATTTCTAAATTTTAATCTTTTTTCATGTGTGTTGGTCTGAAATAATCTAGTACAGAAAATTATAACTTTAATCATCATTTTTGCTATAATATATATCATATACAGATGTTGGTAACTTGACGCATGCTTTTATGGCAGCTGATGATGCTTTTATGCCATAAATATATATACATAAAAGTTTATAAGAATTTTTCACATTGTAGCAATAGTATGGTTTATTAACATATTTACAACTTTTAAATATTTTGACATAAAATTACATTTTCTCATATCCATGTGTATTATATGGTCCAATATTGTTCTCATAATATATGTCTTGTGGTCATATGTGATCCATTTATTTTTAATTGTATTTGTCATATTATAACATATCTTCTAAAGGCATTATCACAATATAGGTTTAAGGGGTTAATCAAAACTGGAATATATTGTCCAAGTTTCAAACAGAAAATAGTCATCACACAAGTACTCTTATGCAAAAATAGTAAAAAATTCAACTAGATCGACGGAAAAAGATAAAGAAACGCTAAGAATTCAAATAAAAGAAAAATCGTGCCGATGCCCGATTCAGAGAAAAATTGACTCAACTTAGAATGGGTTGTACATATTTGCTATCAAATAAAACTGCCACGCCTAAGCGATTAAATTATATTATATATCGTTGGTGGGCGGGACCTGTAGATAGTATCAATAATTTCGATTTATATCGAGCATGCCGAGACTAGTATTTGGCGAGTAGTAATTTATGTCTGGGAATAACATTTAAAATCGCTTTCATTAAAGTTTATGTCAAAAGTGGAGAAATAACCAAATCAAACGGGACTTAAACACCATTCTAAATATCTCCACCAACTTATCCATCTATTCATCATCTTCAACAACCCACTAACCCATTTCCATCTTCGCCTGAGTTGCCATGCTCTCCCCCCCCTAAAATTTTTCTTCCATTTCTTCCATTCTTTGTGGCTCAAGATACAAAAAGTTAGTTTTCATCTTCCCCTCATCATCCTCTACACATCATGTAAAGAAGTGCTGAATCTGGCTGATATTTCTATGTTATGGAAGTTTGATTTTTGTTGACTTTTATGATTTTGAGTTTTAAATGGTATGGTGTCTCATCAAAGCTTGATTATGTGGTTGGCGGATGATAATCATTGGGTTGAAATTGCCAATGCGTTAGTTGACTTTTAGGTTGACTTTTCCAAATTTCATTAAATTGTATTATTAGCATGGACCTAATATAGTTATTTTGAAGTATGTTGTGATTTTGATGTTGATCGGAAGAGAGTAATATTGAGGTAGGATTTTATAAGCTTGATTAATATTTGGGTTTTTGATTAAAGGTCGTTTAGAAATGGATTAATTAGTCGGTGAATCGATTGTCGATCGATTAGGAAATCGACAGCGCTGGACTTGGGGGTAAAAGTGGAGGGGCCTAGATTGATTAGTGTCGCATGTGGGTTACTAATGTATCTGTAATTTCACGAACATATCAAAGATAAAAACCCGCAAGCTAAGATTAGGATTTCTGATCCAAATTGAAATTTTATCCGATCCTCGTTTCTTAAGATTTGACTGTAACTAAGCTTATATCACTGCTGAGCAAACATCTGTGTCATTCTTCAAGCATTCGATTTCGATCCTCATCAGACTTGAATTTGAATAGGAACATTCCAGAAGGAAATTTGTAAATCTCCTCAAAACCTAGATGATTTCATTGATTGGCATAATTTTCAACTGCTCCGATCGTGGGATTCAATCCCATTACATTGCCAAATGCTGTTGAATTCCATCGACTGAGACTAGGAAGAACATCAAATAGATATGTATGTAACCAATAACTTTGCTATCAACTATCGCTTAACAAATGCTAATTTTAATCTTGAAATGTCAAGTTTAATTTATTTTTGATAGGATTTCTAGTTCCTGCAATTGAAGGTAATAGTCCTCCGCGCCGCCGCTGGCTGGCCAGGTCTCCGCCACCTGCTGTGGGTTGAGTTCTGCGCAGCTTGACTTTCTGTGGTTTCAGCTCAAGGATTTTCCGCCAAGCAGTAGTAACTTGGGTTTCCCCACCAATTACTAGTATTTTTTTTCACATTCCATTCCACAAATGCAGTGACTTGAGTTCAAGTGAACATAATTAATTGCACTAGTAATTCAATTTCAATTTAATAAAGCTGAAGTAAACAAAACAAGTCATTCGAGCATGATATTGTAGCCTCACAGATGGGATACAAATTCCATTTTCTCTGCATACTCTAACAATGTGTATAATTTTTGCTATTAAAGGTACAATGGAGGAGAGGGCAGGTAGCGGGGGTTAATGAGGTGGGGTGGTCGGAGAAGATGGATTGAGAAGAAGGGCCAAATTAAAAATTATATAATATTTTAATTATTATAAAAGTCTCCTATATGTTAATTAATTTCAAAATATACCCCATAAATTTAGTAATTGTGTAGTTTCTTTTTTTCCTTCGTATTATATGAAATTTTATATATTTTAATTAAAAAATACATTTTAGGGGGAATTCTTTAGAAAAGATAAATAGTACAATTGACAATTGAGAAAAGATAAAGTTCAAGGTAAGTCAAAAAGATGATAAAATTCGGGGAGGCAAAAGCAATTAAACGATAGTTCAAGGGCTAAATAACTAATTAGCCTTTTTAATGCTTTATTTGTCCCTAATGAGGGTATACAAATAAAACCCCAAGATTTCTTAATTGGTGCAGCAAATTTAGAATGAGAAATAAATAAAATCGGATGAAGTATATCTAACCATCATTTCAGCATTCATGAATCTAAACATCAGTTCTAATTCGTCTATCTTAATTGACCAGATAAAAGTAAGTCACAAGTCAAAAGTCACAACTAAGTTAGAATAAAAGGGAATCCTTCACAGTACATATTCCATGTGCAATATAGAATCCTTTCAAATTTGAATTCTCTCAAGCGAGTTTTTCTCAAATTCTGTTAATCCATCAACACTAAATTGCGTTTTTCCAAAGAAACTTCCTCAGATTCTCTCAGAAGATCAATCCAAATTTCTTGCTTTTCTTTGGGTTTGATCCTTTTCCCCCAACCTCCTTTTCATCACTTCTTGTTCTCAAGTTGACTTTACAATCTAAAACTAAATGAATCATTACACTTTCTGAACACATTCACCTTTGTCCTCTCCGATTACTTTTTCGTAACCCCTTTTTCTTCCTTGAGGAAAAACCCTTTGTTTTTTTTCCTCCCTCTTTTTTTCATCAGATCCTTTTCATCTCTCCCTTCACAACATTTTTTGTTTTTTCTCTCCTCGGCACAATTTTTTCAGACAAACATTCCTTCCAAAATTTAATTTAAATCCCACCTATTTTGTCTCTTTCCACCTCATCTTCTCTCCCTTCATTAATCGCAATTTCTCCTTTCTAAAGCACGCCACAATTTCCAAAGCCCCAACCACTCCATCTCCACGCCAACCGCTTTCTCCGCTTAATCCACCTTGTTTTCTTCCAAAAAACCCCCCTATCAAATACCTCCGTTTGTAATTATGGCTTCTGAGTATCATCATTTCTATCCTAAATATAAACAAAACATTAAATCATCATCCCTTAAACCCTTCTAACACGACATCATCACTCTTTTCCTCATCAGCACCACCCTACCAAACCCCTCTTAGTCAAAATCACTCTTCTCTTAAGAAAAATAAAAATGGCTACCAGATCGCAGATCGATATTTTTACGATTCCCCTCTTAGACCTCAAATCCGAGCATTCCCAAACAATGAAGTCTACAAAACAAACCACCATTCACCTCTTTGACCCCCTTGAAGAAACAGAGGATGATAACCTCTCAGATCATGATCCTGAACCTGCTGAATCCGACCATTCCCCTCCACCACCTCCAAACAACCCACTTGGCCTCAACCATCCTGACCACAAATATCATAACATTCCCTCACCTAATAATGATCAAGTCGTACCTACACTAGAAAACCAACCCACCCCAACATCCACACTAGACACAACACCTGGAATTAACCCACAAAATAATTTGAACCCAAACCTCCAAAGAACCCAACAAACATTTACCCAAAACCTCTTACACCCAAGTCCTAGAAGACTCCCACTTGCACAATTTATCCAGCTCTATCTCCATAACGATCACAACGATCCCTACAAAAATCCATACCGCCAAACTGAAACCCCAATCCCTAGAATTCCTCCAGCTAATCCAAGGAACCCCAACTTTAACCTAAACAACTCACCAACCACACCACTTGAGCCTCTATCCTCTGACTCCTCAGATGATTTCCTCATCCTTCCACACCAACTCGAGACTGCTATCAAATGGATAATCTTTTATGAACAATTTGCAATTTGCCGGGCCTGCAGGCTTGACCCATTCCCCTACATTAATGAAATAAACGGCATGGAAGACAGTAGTGTGATTAGAATCCGTTTCTATGAAGATTGAGGATAATACCCACTTTGTCTTCTTTGGACCATGGAATAATATGAGTGAATTCCCTCACAAAATTGATGCGATTCTCAGGGATAAATGGATTTCTGGATCCTTGACTTTAAAGACCTTAGACAATGAAATTGCAACCCTCCTTGCCAAAGTTGAGTCATTCTATGCCACTTTGTAAGATCAATTGAAAATTGACTATCGAACAAGTCGGATTCTCCCCGAATCAATCCTATTTCGGGAAAGAAGCCTGTGGTTCATATGGAAGAAGATTTAGCCAGAAAGAAAAATGTCTTCCTCAAATTGATGGATACATCGGGAAGATGAGGGCTACAAGGCACTATCAAGAAATGAACAACACAGATGGAGGTATCGATTATACTTTTATCTAATGCTATCTAATTATAAGTCCAACCTTGTTCTAATATTTTTAATTTTCAGGTCATCCATTCATACATTAAAAAGTATTTTGGTGGTTGTTCCTAAATAATCCTAAATCACATCATGAAAATTCACTGAATTATAGAGAATCGATGTTCTCTCTACAATTCAATTTATTATATATTAATAAGCATTATAAACTAGATATTTATTTTTAAGTGAAACTTTTAATCATAATACGTTAATTTGTTACTGACCTCCTTTATTTCCTCTTAGTTGTATAGATGTCGGGAGTCATAAAGGGAGACTTTGGGTTATTCTAATATTAATGTCACTTTATTTCCCTTTCAAAAATCTCATGTTGTTTAAAATTCTTTCGGAAATCAATCAACCATGGTTTTTTGACGTGGTTTACGGCATAGTTCGAATGGCGGTCTGTGGTGACGGCCTGCAGTCACAAGGGCGCTATGATATCAAGCAGGCGGAAGCCTTGAATACTTTTATAATTATTATTTTAACAATAATAATAGTTCATGAAAAATGTAAAGTACTTCATTAAATATTATCCAACATGAATTCAAAAGTTAAACAAACATCACAATTCAATGATAAATACAATCATCCACTATGACACTAGAAGGAAAAGTGGAAACAAACACCACAATTCAAGCAATAAACATAAACAATCAATCATCATGATCATCATCTACCAACTCATTATCGACAACTTTGTCGATCCACGTCCCAAATAGGAGCGCTTCTTCTGTTCTTTCTTCGTAATCTTCATCGCTATGTGTCTTCCTTTTTCCACGAGCACTCAAGATAAAGTATTTGCGTAATTCTCAAATTGTAGTCCAAATCGATTCTCTTCTCTTCCAACATCAACATTGGTGAAATCATCTTCATCGTATCTATCACAATAGTGATGACACTAGTATCCTCAATTCATCTTGTCGTTCTCCACTATCCACTCATTGCTCTCATCAATGTCACTTCAAGAAGAATCGACTTTATCTTTTCACGTGTTTGATATCTCCTCTTCAAAGCCCCGTTATATTTAATATACACCAATTTGTCTGCTGCTATGTTTTGTTCCTCTTTTTGCTATGAATCTTATAAGAACCTAAACAAATAAAAATTCTAATGTTCATTTATCTAAAATTATAAAATAACTGCCTAATTTAAATAATATTTTTAAAAACTTACATGTTCAAAGAAGCCAGCTTTCACATCCGCATGAACTCCAAACGAGGCTGAGAATCCTTATAGCAAATTTTATTAAGGTAGGCGCCGATTTAACTGATAGTTTGACCACCATTCAATCAAGTGTCTAGAAAGTCTTTGCATAATAGCTATTTTTGAGCTAAAAGATCCCTCCGCATTTTTGTATGCATTCAATTCTTCAGTAATCTTATCTTGCATATCCACATCTTGGATCATTTTCTCAAGACATATTTGAAAACCTCGCATAATCTCAACACCCAAATGAATATTTTCATTCTCATGTAACGTTAAGGATTCAAATAATTTCCTGCGGCATGCAAAGGCCTATGCAATTGATTATTCCATCTCTTATCAATAAGTTCAAAGATTCCATGTACTTATCTTTATCATAAGAGAAAGTTTTTTCAATAGTCTCTTTTGCTTTATCCATAGCTTCATAAATATATTCCATTGCAGGCTTTTGTTCTCCATCAACCATACGTAGCACACTCAAAAGTGGACCACCAATCCTAAGAAGATCATAAGTATTTTTCCAAAAAGGATTGCATCAAAATAATTCTTTTCATATTTTCCTCAAGAATTTCTTTTGCAAATCATAGCAAACCACTATCCAAGCAAATGCATTCTCAAATTTTCTCTCTTCATGAAACCTCTTCAAGGTTAAGAAACCTGTAGCAAAACGAGTCTTAGCTGGCCTAACCATTTCTTTACCACCTGTAAACGTTCTCATCATATGCAAGAGTTTGGTTCGACCATAAATGTAACCACACACCTTAATAGCCCTCTCAATTGTTCTCTTGAACCTTGGAAGTTTAAAAATGTCTTCGAACATCAAATCTAGGCAATGTGCTGCACATGGTGTCCAAAAAAGATGTGGATATTTTGCCTCAAGCAACTTACCGGCTAACACATTTTCAGAAGCATTATCTGTGACAACTTGAACAACATTTTCAGGCCCAAATTTATTGATGAAGTTGACAGCGACTCACATTATTATTTTCTTCGCTGAAAAGGTTAAGCCTCAACTGTGTCCACAAAGATACTCCCTCTAGGAGTATTCACCAAGAAATTGATAAGTGTTTTCCCATTTCTATCTGTCCACCCATCAGCCATCAAAGTGCATCCATTCTTTTTTGCCTCATCTATATGTTCTTCAACATCCTTGTCAACACATTCTTTTTCTTTGTCCAAAAATTTTGTTCTCACTTCATGATATGTAGGAGCCTTCATACTCCTAATTATATCAATTCAATTGCCTCACCAAAATATTCATAATTCACAAGATTAAATGCAACTCCCAAGATCGTATACATCCACCTCGAGAACATATGCACAACATGATCCCTCATCTTTTCCTATATTTGTTATGCTCATTTTGTTCTTTCACACTTTAAAACTTTTTCCCGGCAAGACCTCTTGTCTAAAAGTACATATTCATGGACCTTCCGGAGCGTAATCACGCTCTCTACTAATTACTTCCAACATCTTCTGTCAACAATGAAAGCATCAACCTGATTCAGTAGCTTAGGAGCCTGTTTTTCTTCCAACTTTTGTTTCCAATTCTCTTCAAGTCTCTCCTTCACATGTGCAGGACATCTTTTACAAGCAGCGACATTTTTGTTATTCCCAATTAAATGGTACTTAAGACGAGTTATCCCTCCCTTATATATTGTATCACAGAAACTACATTTAACGTGATCTCTATTTTCAGGAATAGGTATCCCATAGTCCCAACCTATATCTTTTTCTTTCTCCTTAGATTTTCTAGCAGATGATGATCCAATAGTTGTTTTAGTCCCATCCGATGCCATTTTGTAGCTACAAGTAATTAAACATAATATTATTTAATTTAAAAGTCTAATCTCTAAACATAGTAAGACACTATTCATGTTAAAATACACAAAAGTATACATAAATTAACTAAAATATACTAAACATAATTGAACATTCTAAAATAATGTACTAAAAGTAATGAAACAAATAAATTAATCCAACATGTCAAGAGGGAAGTTGAAGGAGCGTAGAGGAGTTAAACAGACGGGCAGATTTCTGAGGTTGCTGATGGGGCCTCATTTCGCCTATATGAAAGCCGGCATCGGTATTACGGATAAAATAGGGGAGATGCAAAAGAAGATGAGAAGGCCTAGTTCAGAGGCTTAACGAGGAGGTAAATCGGAGTTACAAAGGGGTGACGATGGTATTCTCGCGGTTAGAGCGAGCGGTCAGTACTCACTTCGCCGACCTAAAAGGAGATTCGACGGTGCTCACAATGCCTCATATAGTATGTATCCGGGAGTACAAAGCATCGAAATTTAAGGGAGAACCACCAGCCGTGGATGAAGAGAAATTGCGTATTTTGTAGCAAAGTGTTTGATTTGTCAAGTCACATCATAAGCCTTCCGCTGGTCGCTACAACCATTACCGAGCACCCGAATGGACTTGGGAGAAGATCACCATGGACTTTGTGTTTGGACTTCCAGAACCTTTAAAAGAAATGATGGGATTTGGGGTGACGGTGGATGTAATTATCTAAGACCGCCATTTTCTACCTATTAAAGCAACCTACGGGCCGGAAAAGTTGGCCAAGACGATGTACTGCCAAGCAGACTGCATGGGCGCCGTATATATTGTATCGGATAGGGACGCCAAGGTTCACTTCAAGGTTTTGAGAGGATTCGTGAGGCGTTAGGAACGAATCCAATGAGTATCGCTTCATCCCCTCAAACGGATGGGTTATCTCGAGAACGATTCACGCCGAGACACGCTGGTGAGCTTCGTGGTTGAAGCCCGGTATTGGACGGCGAGTCACGAAAATGGAGTTCGCTATAATAACAGCTTGCTAGTACTGATGGCACCGCTCAAGCTTTGTATGGCCGAGGTGCAGACTGGTATGTTGGAACGAGGTATAGAAAGAAAGATTTATGGGTCCGAGCAATGGGAGTAGTTCTATGTATAGGTAAAAGTGATACAACAACATTGAGGACGGCACAGATCGATGTATAGCACGCTTGATCGACGCCGGTAGACTTAAGTCATTTGAGGTCAGGACCGGGTATTTTTGAAGATATCATGGAAGCGTGATTTAGGTTCGGGAGAAGAGTAGTTTGTACCCCGATACATCGGACCGCTTGAGATCCTGTAAAAAGCTGGAGCAAGAAGCTTACCATTGGCTTTTGGTTTCAGAGAATTGAGAGAATTCATGATGTTCCATGTGTCTGTTTGAGGAAGTACGTTCGGGATGAATGACATCTTAGAGTTTCACTGATGACTCGGGGCTGATTTGACTGCATGAGTGAGGACCGTGAGGATCGTGGACCGAAAGAGAAACAATGAGGAACAAGGTATGAAGTTGGAAAGCCATGAGAACCACGAGCGGAGGAAGCCACGGAGCGCCGTGAGGATATGAGACCGCTACCTACCGCTCGTCCGAGGTTAGTGATCTTGTTTGTTTTTAATTCGTACCTTTGTAACTCTGAGTTAGAAATTTCGAGGGCGAAATTTTTGTTAGGTGGGTGATCAGAATACCCGTAACGGCTAAGAAAATAAACAAAAATGTGAAATTATTAAGTTTTCCGTAAAATTTGAACCCACTAAATATTTGTGTTCCTAAATGTGTATGTTGGAAGTTATTATCGGAGTAAGTTAAACGGGAAGAATCGAAGCGAGTTTATGTCTGAATTTCATCGGTTGAGCTTTTGGGCCTCAAACCAACTAATGTCTAATTTCTAAGATAGTCCATTTAAGCCCAACCCAAGCCAAAAATCTCTTTCTTCCCTTCCCTTCACTGCCTTTGCACCCTCCCATTTTTTTTGATTTTCATCTTCAAATTTCTCCCCACCACGAGCTGAGCTTAAATCCGGAGAAGCCTCATTCCTGCCGTTGAGGTAAAAAGGTAATATTTTCGAGTATTTTGTGAATCCCACACTTTTGACTTTGTTGACTTTTTTTGAGAATTTGAATTTATTATTCCATTTGGATTCGGGTTGTATATTAGTTGTTTTAGGATGAATTATGATGTTTAGTATTAAATTTCGGGGTGTTTAGATGTTTTTGACTTTTTAGGAATTTGGGTTGACTTTGGAATTTTGGATGAATTATTGTTGGAAATTATTGCCTAGGCCTAAATTGTAATATAGAAATTGAGAATGATTGATAATTTGGGGTAGAAAACATTGTTTTAGTGAATTAAAGTTCGATGATCGCGGGTGATTTCGCCAAAATGTGATAATTATGTAAAATCGGGGTATTAATATAAATACGTTATTGGATTAATATTGAGTTGTTTCTGAGATAATGAATATGAACGAGAAGCCGGGAATAAATAGGTCGGAATCGATCGCTCTGAATTTCGTATGGAATCAATTTACATTTGTGATCGAGTCATAGTTAGAATTGCCGGTAGGTAAATGGGAATTTCGAGGTTACTCGAGAATGTTAGGGAATTTGAATAGGATGTGGGGAGTTATTGAATTAAGTCAGAACAGGGTCGACATTAAAATTTTGGTCAGTTTAAACGTAACGGAGACTTTTACGTGAATCAGATTATAATTTTAAAATGAGTAAAAGAATGGTACTAAATTGATAAAACGGTTAAATGATTTCGGTATATTATTTTTGTAATGCTGTCGCATTGGGACGGGACTAACGCGCAGGATTGATTGACGGCGTAGCGCTAGCCGGGTACTAAATTAGTGATTATCACTGCTTGTTAATTTACTTATGCTCGATGTTACGTATTTTGCAAATCGAATAACATAATATATTCAGACAGGTAAATCTATCATGGTATAGCTAATCAATCGACCAGGTGAGTTAATTGCAGTTGATTAGAGGATATTGTGTCAACTTATGCTTTAGTGAAATCTTGAGTATGTCTCAAGGCTATGAAAGTATTCTAGTATCCATGTTGAGTAAAATTGCGCGCTGAAGTATCTAGTAGTATATCTCTCATAAGGTGTTTTGTACGGTTTGACTTATTATGCGGTGATATGTGATACATCGAGATCAAGTATGTCAGTCAGGCGTGTCGATATTATACGCGTGTGTTTTGTGATGTCAGATGTCGTTGAGTCAGTTGAGGGTACCGAAAAGGCAAAGAGTTATATATATGAAAAGTAGCCCGCGCAGTGCGTAGTAGTTACATATATATTGACAAAGAGTTTCGCCGAAAAGTGGTTAAGGTCTAATTTGAGTTGTCAGACGGAGGATGGTTTGCTGCGTATTATGTGTTTATCACTGCTGTTCATTTACTTGTGGGTATATAGTAACGTGTCGGGATGAGTTATTGTTATTTTCAGGAAGTCATGCTGGTATTTATTTCGAATGTCACATGAGGTTGTTTCGATGCAGTACTCTGCTAGTATGTTCTTTGCATAAATGATGCATTTACTTTATCAGATTGATATGCTCGCAATCGCCCATTTTATCGATAGACCAGTATATATATATATATATGTATAGGTATGGTATGTATTTCAATACCGCATGCTCATTCGACTGGTAAGTTACCATCCGCGATCCGTTTCCACTAAGCCGAGCTTACTCCCATTCCTCCCTTCTATCGATGTGTCCTCCGAAGTCGATTTAGTCATGAGTGCCGAGGATTCCATTTGTGTGAGCGACGGGTGGCTAGATCCTCGCAGCCCTTTGTTTTCTATTTAGTTTTTGATGTAAACATTGTTTTTATTTAATGTTTGAAATTGTTGGAACTATAAGGTACATTTTGTATTTCAAGTTACCGTGACGTTATTTACGTTTGGGTTGACTAAGGCCACGAATGTTAAAACTTAAATAAACGCTGCTTTTCGCTTATTTTATTTCATCAACCCAATAAGTTTATGTTTAAAACAGTGTTTTCGTGTCAACCATCGACGGGTGACTCGATATACAAAGTCATTGACGATTCTAACTCGAGGGCGCATTTACTCGAGGCTGGTCGTTACAAAAACAAGAGTTAAAACATACTAAAATAGTAAAAAAAATAATGATTAAACAAATAAATTAGCTAAAATTGATTTACCTAAATTAGTAAATGAACATATTAAAACAGTAAATTATCATAATATTTTATTATCATAACAATTGATGAACATAATAATTTAGTAAATAAATAATAATTGAACAAATAAATTAACTAAAATTGATTAACCTGCAGGAATACTCTAGACTATCAAAGCACATCTACCGCATGTGTAGCTCTTAGGCTATCAGAGCACATCAACCGCATCTGTAGCTCTTAGGCTATCAAAGCATATCAACCGCATATGTAGTTCTTAGGCTATCAGAGCATATCAACCGCATCTCAGAGTTCTTTAGGCTAGCGCAGCAATATACAATATCCACAAAACCAATTACAGACCATCATATGTATATCTCATCATGCACCTATCAACTAATACTGGAACATGTCGTATAACATTATCAAAGACTCCCATATATAATATAGAAAACTATTTACCACAACTCAACCAACGACACACATATATATCAACACAATAAACATCATCATGTACAAGTTACCATACATGAGATATATAATCACAAACCGATACCACAATTGATTACATAACAACACTAACGTCGCAAGTCGCACAAGTAAGTCTCAATATCACATATCACATATCTAACTCATTTAGTAAAAACTATACAACTTACATATATACACCATATATACGAAAAATACTCACCTCAAGCCAAGCCAAATATCAAATAGCTCTACTACTACCCGGCTAACCATTTGATATCCACACCTAAAGAACATAATAATAACAATTACTTTTATTTTAGTAACTTTAACTAGCAACAACTACTAACTTTGTGAACTACTCTTAAACATATGCAATTTCATCCTATTTTACGATATACTACTATACCCATTTTAACTTTTGTCTATATCCAAACTATATTAGTTATATCAAGAATCTAAATTGAATACTACTATTCAAAATCTATTACATAGTTAAACTAGAACTAACATATGATTCTATAATTTAGTTTATATATTATAAGTAATCAATTTACTACATACTTCAACAAGAATTTAATTAGATAAATTCGTAGCCCTATAACCAACGTACTTATATTTAAACCACAAATAAGAAACCTAACGATCATTAATGGATTTAGCTTAGCTGACAAGTAACTCGATATCTATACAACTAGTTATATAAACTAATAAAATGATTCACTTATACATTTTCCTTCTTGAAACTTGAAAGAACTAAGATTATGATTTAAGAGGAGATTAACATCAAAAAAGGAAAGAAAATTTGTTAGGAAAGTGGGGAGTGGGGAAAGGATGAGGAAAATTTTGGTGTTTCTTTTTCCTAGTTTTATGCCATTTATAGAAAATAAAGTTGCTTAGCCTCGACGTAGTCTATAAGAAAGCACCCAGGTGCCCAGCTAAGTAGAGGTGTTCAGCACGAGGTGTCATTTCCTTTCTTAGCTAGGAGGGAAAAGATGAGTAGCACTTAGTTGTACACTCTGTTCAGTTCGAAGTTGCTTTTGGAAGAAGAGAAGAATACCCAATTATTTGAATCATAAAAGTTTGGGTTATTTCAATCCAGCTCTTCCTTATAAAATTTCTGCCCTCGAATTTACTTACAACTCGGTTTTGTCTTATTGTCGCAACTCTTTCACCTTTCAATACGCCTATTATCTAATATCACAACATCTTGTCACCCAAACAAATTCTCATATTATGATAATCATCTTCACAATTCAATGCATATCTCATATGCACATTAATCTCGTCTTCATGCTATCACCTAAGATTATACTATCCATCGATAACATCTCTCAGAACGAATTGGCCCTATGTGGGTCCCCTGCAGGTTGGGACCGCTATCAACTCAGAGGATCAGAGTCACCACAACGACGGATAACGATAAAAAATCGAATTTTATTTAACATCATAAATAAAACAATACAATTCGGCCCATCGGGTGAACTAATCAACAATACAACAACCTAAGAGTAATAATATAAGGCCAACATCAACTACGGTTTTACAACACGAGACAACAATAATTATTACATACAACAGAAACTTCAAGAAGATAAAAGTATGACTGTTGAGGTCTTCAAGCCACCATCGCCATCTTCGCGGGTACGCAGCTACTCGGCCAATGCATCTCGGTCATCCCGCAACAACCTAGGCATAAAACGCCCATAGGGAAAATAGGGAGTCAGCTAAAAAGCTGAGTGAAAATAAATGCCACAGAAGTTAACCTACCTTATCGTTCAAATAAGAATAATTTAAATCCCTCACCTATTTAAAGACTATATACCCCAAGAGTGATATTTTATATGTTACTCACCACAAATTAATCTTACTTAATGACTTTTCGATCAATAATCGATAAACCTATTACGTGAATATAAATACAGACCCCACAAGTTATACTCTAGTCATCAATCACTCATCAACTAGATACCATCCGGATTCTAATCCCTCGATGCACATAAGCTCAACCCGTCAATCTACAACGCTCTTATACCGAAGTATAAAGCTGATAACCAACGCTCTTATACCGAAGTATAAATTGACATAACAACGCCTTATACTCACGTGAGCAAGTTTATAAACAACGCCTTATACCGCGTATAAGTCAGATATTAATAACGCTCTTATACCGACGTGAGTAAGTCGATACACAACGCTTATACCGACGATAAGTCGACATACAACGCCTTATACCGACGTATAAAGCCGATATACAACGCTTTATACCGATGTATAAATGAGCAACAACGCCTATACCGACTTATAAAGTCGATAAACAACGCTCTTATACCGATTTATAAAGCTCGATATACAACGCTTTAAGGGAGCCACCTAACCCATAACCATCCCAATTTTAGGTCATCTCCTAATACTCAAGTCACTCAAAGCATACGATAACTCTAGCCATCACCCCCTCAACAACTACAACTACTTTACTCCCCAACAACATTAAGCACACACCAAAATAGCACACAATCAGAATCAATCACAACCGCCGACAAGGCCACATAAATACCAAAAGTACCGACAAGGCCAATGTAAATACGTGCGCCGACAAGGTCATTTAAATACAAAAGGTTTACAAGTGCCACGTAACTATAACAAGAATATAAGTGGGGAGTCTTGCCATCACTTACCTCAAGCCGCCTTTCAATGTTGCGTATCAGAAATACATAATCATATTATGGCTCACACATAATCGTACAACCATTACATGTATACCATTCTCACATAATCATATTACAAGGACATGTTTACACAATTTAAAGTAAGTACATAAGGTAATACACGTGAGATAAGTACTCACCTTGGTTCGCAATAAGAAACGTCCCGTCTAATCGATCCAAATGCTTTTCCCACGCTCCACGTCTAATCAAAACACCCGAAATTACAATTACTACTCGCAACAATTTTAACCCTTATCTTAATTAAATTCCTGACTTTTCAACCCATTTTAGTTATAAATTTATAGCTTAAGTATAAATGGCTACTTATGTTTCAAAGTCTATTAAAATGGCGAATTTCAACTATCTCAACCAAAACCCATAATCGATCAACGCCTTAACCAAAATACTCAACACTATCACCCAATTCCAATCAACCCAAAAATATCAACTTTTCCAACTAATCAAACCCATTTCTAACAACCTCAAACTCGGGTCTAAGCATTACTCAAAATCTAATAAAACTAATTTCAACATTAGCAATACGTAACTGGAACGAAGCATACTTGT